>QYTT01091370.1:0-10185 GCA_006980735.1 Dasypogon diadema
GAACTTATTTTAATTTGATATTAAAAGTAAGACATAAGAAGTGATTAGAAAAAGTAAAGCTAGGCAAAAGATAATTCAACAATAGAGAAAATATTAAATTCAAATTAATTTCTGCAAGAAGAAAGAAAAAAAATTTTGTCAATGATTTCAAACTACAAACTACTTTCTAAGGAGGTTACAAAATTCTCTTGGAAATGCTTCTGTTAGAAAGTTGTTCAACACTTAAGCGTAGTGCATTTCACATCCTAATGATCTGAACAAAAAGTAGTAGTGTTAGAATTCGAAGCTATGATCGAGACATTCCTGGATGACAGCAAAAGATTGATTTTTTCACTAAGATATCTAGCTAGGCGAGTGACAATTAGATTATAGATACTGATCACAACTGAAGGTATTAAAGGGACAAGAAAAAATAGAACTGGAAAATTGGGATTTGTGAATGCGTCTATTAAGTCTGAAAGCATGCGATGCTGCGGAATTGTGAGCAACTTTTTGTCAATACGATTATTGATGTATTTATTCCAAGGAAGCATAATGATTATAGGGATTTCCAAACGTATAGATATGGCGTTTGCAATATTTAATATTCCGAAGTAAGTCACTAATAAATCAAGTAAAAAGTACTGGCCTGTGAATCGAGGTGTGGGGTATACCACTGAAAACTGGTAGAAAATTTCACATTGAGTCGTTGTAAAAGAAATCTTGCCTTCAAATACAACACAAGCTCACCGGAAGACCTAGTAAAACTGAACTTAAGAAATAGCTTATAGATTTATAGGATAAGATAAGATACAGGATAATTACAATCAACGGCATATAGATGGTTGCGTGTATGGTTTATTACACCACCCAGTTATTTTATAGACAAACTAAACAGAGACGAACCCAAAATGAAACCCAGACATTAAATATAGTGGTACAGGAAGGAAGCTTCAAATTTCTACAAATTTTTATTACACATTGCTCATAGAGCGATAACATATAACATTCACAGCATAAGGCGGGTAGTATCTAAAGCGCAACAAAATGAAGTGTACTAGAGAAAAGTACTGGACTTAGATGAAGGATACAAGTTTTGCTTATGTCAGGGGGTTCGAAGGTTTCAAGTGTAGAATGAAAATAACACAAGAAAAGAATAAGTAATACGTAATACGCAATAGGGGGCAAAAGGAGAGAAAAGAAAGTAATAAGTATGTAGCGAATTGTCCGAATTGCATATCTGCAAATCTACAGACCCACTATTCACAACCTGTGGCCGCAATCGTTAGCACTGTACCAATACCGAGGAAAAAGTTCTTAGAAAATATATAAATATAAATAAATAAATGTACATATTAGCCTCTCGTAACTTCTGCTTCAAATAATTTTGTAGAATAGGAAAGTTTTCACTTAAGAATGAAGAAACCCATTTCAACGGGATGGTGCCACGTGCCATACAGGAAGAGAAACCATAGATTTGTTAAGCAACATTTTCCTGGTCATATGAGTTCCAGAAATGCTAACGTTAATTAGCCAGATCTTGTGACTTGACGCCACGCGATTCTTCCTTTTGGAGTTTTCTACAGTCTAAAGTATATGCTAATAAATCACAAACAATTCCTAAACTGAAAACAGAAATCCAACGCGTTATTGCTGAAATTGAGCAAACTGACTTGGAAAAAGTCTTTGAAAATTTGATCAGAAGGGCTACGGCCATTTGACGGACATCATATTTAATAATTAATCTCAATATGCCTATTTCATAAATCAATAAAAAATGCCCAATTAAGTAATAATTTATTGTGTTTCATTTTAAAATTAAATCCCTTTATGTCTATTATGCAACGCTTTAAAGAGTTTGTCCATTTGCGAAGTTGATCTTACAATTTCAATTAAATTTCAAAGCGTTATCGAATTATCGTGTAGATGGGCAGACAAACAAATGCACAGATATAATATGATATTTTATTCATTAACAATACGTGGGTTATGATTTTTCGGTGCAAATTTATAAATTTAAAATGGCGACGCCAATAGGGCGGACGAATTTTGTCATTTATGGTCCGATTCGACTCAAAAGTGAAATCTGATGGATTTCAGGACCCTGGATTAAGAATTTTTGGTCAAAATAATCCAGCCTAAAGCAATACAGTTCACTGCTATGTAAAACTATGGAACCGCCGAAGAAGACTCTAAGCTGAGCGTCGAAAATGCCCAAGAAGTAAAGCTGCGCCGCAGCTTTAAAGATCACGCAGTGATCTTTAGTTTATCTGTAACTAAACCGAATAAGATTGCTAGATAACATCCAATTTGAAAAGTTAGACTACTCAAAGTTTTCGGGAAAATTGCTATGTAATAGAAATGCGTTAACTTAGATGAAGAGAATGCGAGCACTGAACCCAAATTAGACAAACACCAAAATCCTCTCCAACAGCTATTACTAAGTTCGGCCTGTGCACAACATTTAATAAAGTGTGATTTGTGAAAACTGATTATGACGCTAAAACAAAGAAAATAAATTTTTACTTGTATTAAAAATCAAAACACATTTTTATTTAAAGTGAACTAAAAAAAAATAAGCTAGCTGAAATGGAGAAAATGCGGAACATATAACTGTATATCTTATATGGATATATTAAGTTTGGTATTACAGTGCATAATCCCCTATACTTAGTTTTGCCACGTACTCAGGAAACTGATGAAGAATTTCATGATTGAATCAAGAGTAAAAGGAATAAAATAAAAGTAAATAGGAGTAATCTTTATCTGGTGAAGAAATTTTAAGTTCGATGTAAAATTTAATAAAAGCGACGGGTGCTGTTGCCAAACTCTTGTGGCAAGAAGATACAGGGACATGAAGGATATAACAAATTGTACTGAAACTTTAAAAATTTGGACAAATATATAATTATTAATTACTAAAATAAGTTTAGTTTTGATGACAACACAATATAGTGTACCTATCCAAAGTCATCCTAAATCCTATATGGCGGAAGGTCCAAGGTGGCAGCATACCTTTTTTTTCACAACCCCCTTGATATGAATATTCAATGAAAGGAATTGATGAGTAGAATACGTCAAGCTACATGACGTCATTCTAAATCCAATTAGGCTATCCACCAATTACCAGCAAAAATGGCGCACAATTCTTTAACCCAATGTTAAGGTGTTTGTATGCGCCGACACCTGAATGGCGTGAGGGTGGATAAAAATGCTGTGTCGCTGACGTACAATTACCCAAGTCAAGGTGAGCACGTACCAAGGACTGAATAGAACATGAGGGTAGTACAAAATTTCATGCCGCTATCGTAGCAACCTTGGGATACAGGGCACACCTCGTTGTTGAAGAGCCTTACTCTTCTATCGAACCTCTGGGGGGGGGGGGGGGGCGTATCGTCACTAGTCGCGATTCTCGTGGGAGCAAAATATGCAAACAAACAATACAAAATAAAAAGAAACTGCAACACAAAAATACTGGGAAAAGCGAGCAACTGAAAGTGAAGAAGCGAAGCGAGCATTGACGCACGTCGCGAAGGCTTAAATGAAGAAACGCCTGAAAAACTTGAAGCACGTTTGCAATCTATGCGTATTTATATTTCGCAAATAAGAGTCGAGGAAACACTAAAGGCTCGTTGTATTCGATTACAACAGGATCGTCAACGACTGCAAGCTCTCATTGCTGATATGGCAACATTAGAAGAGGCAATGTAAAAGAAATCAACTCAAAAAATTGTTGAAAACAATGGTTTTCTTTTAAAACCAAATTGCACTAAAAAGTAGAAAATAATTTGTTTTCGGTGATTATAAGAAAATCCAACATTTGTGAAAAGAAAACCATTGGGCGCTCATAACATATTACTTTGTTTAACCATGACGAGAATTATACGTGCGAAATCACTGGGATGTTGCCCGGTAAAATTTCATGTCAAAAATTGTAGCTCACTTACAACATTTGTAAGGTTAAAATTTTCCCATTTTCTCTTCCCTAAAAATTTCCTTATGCCTAAGCGGTGATGTGTAGAGTGCTTGTTTGTAATAAACTTTTCGTTAAGTTTCTGCAAACATTCTAAATAGATTTTGAAATGATTACACAAAACGCAGGTCAAAACTTCAGTTATTTGTTATCCTTGTTTTCCTCTTCTACGTTTTCCTTGTTTTCGTCTTGCTCTAGACCTGGTGTGTCATTGTCTTCGTTATCAGAAATTAATTTGTTTTCATTATTTAATTACTTGATTAAAAAAATCTATGAGAGATATCTTCTTTGAATACAAATCTTATGAACGAGAATTGAAATTTTTTTCTGATTTTCCTTTTTTTGAGAAATAGAGTCAATTGGCTTTAATTCCGTTGACTTTATTATACGTCACTTAATTTTGTATTTAATGAATACATCTTATTTATAAGCTCTATAGCGATATTTAAATTACCGAGTTTAATAGATGGCATTCAGTCTGCTGTTCAGAGAAGAGTTGCATATCTTTAGGCACGTATAGTTTTCATATATAAATATGTAGCGAAAGCTTTTCGTCTTAAACAAAGCTTCGTCAAAATACAGGTTTTTAAGCATAAAAATAATCTGGAAACAATATATTATTATGGGGCTGTTGGCTGTTCCTGAAATATTTTTCACAGTGATAAATTTGGTGGAAAAAGTTTGCTTCTTCTACTCAATACAAAAATGAGTTAAAAATTTATGGTAAATATATTTGGCAATATGATATTACGTTTTACATACAAAATTATAACAATCAAATTCGTAAACAATTATTTAGGTAAAAAGTAAAACGGTTCTTTCTCCCTAGTTTAACATATCTGCAATAACAAAAAACAATTAACAAAAAATATATTCCTTCCCTTAAGGGTAAATGCATTATGTATGTGAAAAAAGTGTGGCAATGAAAAATTAAGTGTAATGGCACTTTGTAATTAGGGAGAACCTCCGTAGCTCTTATCATAACCACTATAACCTTGGCTGATAGCATATTCACCTTCTCCATATCCATATCCATATCCATAGTTACCCTTCTCATAGCCGCCACCATTGAACGCATATTTTTCAATTTCCTTTGCATTTTGGTACGCCTCGGCTGCAGATAGTGCGGCCTTATCGGCAGCCTCGCGAGTTGCAATGTATGCTTGTTTCGCAGCGCCGAGCTTCGCCTTAAGACTATCAAGTCGAGCCTTTGCTTCGTTAATCATAGATGTTTGGGAAGCGTACTCGGCGGCACTATCCGACGCTGCCTTAGCTATATAGCCTGCAGTTGATTTAGCGCTGTTTAATGCTGCAGAAAGGACCTCAATATGGTATGAGGCTTGTTGCGCCGCTTGCTGAGCGGATTGTGATGCTTGTTTTGAGAGCAGAAGTTGGGATAGTTCGACTTCGATGGCTTTCTGAGCTTCTGCTGTTTGATATTCGAGACTTTCAAGAAGGACTTCCTTACCTTTAAGAGCTGCTTGAGCTGTTGCTGCTGCTTGTGCTGCTTTTTGTGCCAGGGTACTCTTAGCAGCATACGCGGCCTGTTTGGCAGCTGCATATTGACTTGCTACCGCTGATGTTGCCTGGTTTGCTGACCCTTGAGCTATATAGCGCAGACCACTACTACTATATCCCTGGCCACCTTTGTATTCCTCTCCTTTTCCGTATCCATAGACTTTACCGGCCCCATATGATTCATCATAAAATTTTCCATAGCTCTTGTCGTAGACGTATGATGAGTCGTAATTTTTCCCGTAGTCGTTGTCGTAGCCGTATGATCCTTGATAGCCATACGATTCCTTCTTAACTTTACTCGCAAAAGATGAATCTGTGAAAATGTTGCTTATTAACGACATAAAGTGGGACGAGACGTTTCACTTACCCAAAAGGATTAATATAGTAAATCCAACAAAAGCTTTCATTTTGGAAGCTGTTTGAACCCGATGTCTGCAAAGAAAATTTTGAAAATTAAGGAACCCTTCCATCAAATTTGAGCTCAAATAAATCTGTGTCAAAATCGAAAGTCCACCGGAATTTTTAATTGATTCAGTTTACCAAAATTGCGCATTCACGCGAATCCAACCGGGCTGTAGTAATTAAACAGGTAATATCGAGGTTTAAAGAAAATATTCATTCGACATTGCATTTGCATCTGTTTCTCTTTTCCGGCGATTATTGGAAATTCATGAGAACACTGTTTTTGCAATATTGAAAGCAATTTTTACTCAAGGTTAAGATTTATAGCCGTCTTCTTTGGGAAAATGAATTGTGCCAGGTATCCACACGATATAAAAAAGTACTTTGTAATATATTAAAGCCTAATTGGCCAGATGAATGCATCGAAAAGTGATCTAATGTAGACCACTTCACTATTCTGCAAAAACGTTGCTATTTTGCAATTCCAACTATAACTTCGAATAAAAACACAAAAAGAGCACGATTTTATTGAGCTTGCACCTCTAGTTTTTCAGAATATCACTTTTCAGTGCAATACACTAGATTAATTAATCACAAATACAAAACTACCTACGTGATGTGTTTCTTTGCGCCGGCAGGAATTATAAATCGATTTCAATTTCAACGCAAGTCGAAATAAGCCGTGAAAATTTGTTAGATTTCTTGTAAAAACTGCGTACAAAAAACCCTCGTAAACTATTAACAACTTGCGTCCTGAAGTAATTGACTGACTTGAAGACCAGAACAAATTCACTTTTATACGTACGCATGTCATCCCTCCACCCCATAGCTCTAACTACCATTTCCCTGGGCGCAACCGATTCATATCATCTCCAAAACAGTGCAAACTTTTTATGGAATCCTATGATATTTATTGGATCGGTTATGTGATCGCTACTGAGCTGCCGAACAATTTTTTTCAGTCAAAATCAAAAATGGTAAATCTACATCTTTGGATAAACAGATCTCATCGTTCGCAGTCGCCGGGTGCCATCCATCACCAGTTTTTTATTGATGCTGATGATCCTCTCTGGCTCCAGGTAGCAGGTAGCCTGCTAAAGATTTGTCGAACAGCACAGCAGTTGTAGTTTGAATTTTGCGGACAGTGGCAACAATTAGTACACTAAGCAATTACTAATAATTGTGGATTTCCTCATCTGCATACGGACTCTTACAAACGTTTTATAGTTGGTCAGTTCTGATATTGTCAATCCTCTTCTTTGTGGGTTTTGTGTTTTTTTGAAGCAGGAATACTCTAGTAGAAATAAAAAAGTGCTTAAACCAATCGAATAACATCGAATCATCAAGTGAATTAAATATATTTTTTGATATCATAAATTTGTTATAGAGTGGCAGGATATTAGTTCGAAATTTGAAAATAATTGGAACTTCCCATTTTGTCTAAAGATTCTTTTGTCGAAAGATTCTTTTAGAAAGTGTCAATTAATTACAATATTTTTATTACAGATGGAAAACATATTGTCTTCAAATCGAAATCAAAGGATGGATCGTGATTTAATTATTTTTAATGTCCCCTGGTAGATGCAGAATATAATTTCATTTATATTTATGCTGGTGTCAATGGACAAGTTCACGACGCGGGTGTATTTAGCAATTCATTCCTTGGAGAAATTTTACTTGACAATAGCGTCAAACAACATTCTACCGGGGACAAAATTCGGTTTTAAGTCGGGCAAGATGGGTTTCGGATTGGAATACTAGCAACGAGATTTCAGGTGTTACAAATGAAAATTAATCTCTCTGTTGATTTACATGTTGCGCTTTGCACAATTATATAAATATGGAAGACTCACTATAAGGCACTAAGGCATCTTGCTGTGGATCGGGAAAATACAGAACCCCTACAGACGCAGGTGTAATGAATCGTGTTGATATTATTTAAATATTTAGTATTTTTAAAAATTCCGGCTTTTTGTAAAATTTTATTAGTTTTTATTTTGCTAAAAACTAAATAACCATAATTGCCAGATGGAAAAAGCCATTTGTACCTGTATATCGAATCACGAAGTTAAAGGGGAAGTTTAAAAAGATGACATCTCCAATTTCAATATTTTTGGAAGCAAATTCTTCAGAGTTTACTAAACTAGATGTGATGCAAGAATACATTGCCCCGAGAAACATATACAGCCCATCAGAAAAACATAAAAAAACGACAACTAACATCGAACTGGAAAACATCAGCAACAACGAATTTTATGATCCACAGCTGGGGTCCAAACTTTTAGCAGACAATATTGAAATTGTTGTTAGTTGATATGAGTCCAAAACAGATTCCAAATTGTGATTTTTCTTCCAACAAAGCAATAGATCATCAAAAATAAAATTCATAAGTCGTGGACAGATTTTAAGAATTCGGTCAAATATGAAAACAGAGTAAATAAAATAAATGGAAATGTAATAAAACTGGGGAAAAATCATTGGAAATTAATATTAGAAAGGGTAAATTTTTAGCCGAATGAAATTTAGTATTCAGGAATACTAACAAGAAAAAAATCTAATTTAATAGGCAACACGAATGTGGTAACTGGCATTTTTTATTCTAAAATGTTTATTATACGATGATCCAACGATACTTAAAAAAAATGGATTCTCTTAGAATAAACGTTCTAAAAAAAGGTCTCAATATTTATTTGCTTCACAATAATATGTTTTTATTAAAAATCAAATAGTGTGAGTCAATTAATGCAAAAATGTGATTTTATATTACGAAACATAGCAAACATATTCCAAGAACTTCATATTTAACTGAAAAAGCTTAGATTTAATGATGAATTGAAAAGAATGTTAGAAACTGATAGAATTTCTGAAGAAATTTACTGCAATAAAGAAGTTTGTTTACCAAGAGTAACTAGGTCACCTAAAAAAGAATACTGGTAACCCTTGCATAATTCAAAGTAGTGCACCGAGATTCTTTTTCAGCTCAGGGGACAATATCTTGATGCAACCAGCATAGCTAAGGGGGAAAGAAATTAGGTAAGAGGAGATTGGGAAATTTTAACCTGACAAATGTTGCAAGTGAGTCACAATTTTTGGCAAGAAAATTATTACTGAGCAACATGCCAATGGCTTCACAAGCCCAATTCTTTTCAATAGAGTTGCCTCAACCACTGGCACCCCAGATAAATTGCCATGTCTTGTTCAGGATTTGAACCTACGCTGTTGTAACCTTCTAGGTGATAGCAGAAATAAAAATGAAATCGTTCATTTTGTAAAAAATTATTTTAAAATTTACTTTTGGTATTCTTGATAAGGCAATATTAGAAATTTTAAAAACGCCTTGTTCTTTCAAGAAAACATATTGCTTCCTTTTCAGTATGTGAATGATACTTTTTATTCACTAACAATTTAAAAAAAAAGGTCAAATATTAGTGTCATAGAACTTTGTGACGGAATAAAAAATGTTTCGTCTTTTTCAAAACAATTTGATCACTATATTTCCAAACCTTTCAATAGTATTGAAGGTATTTTTAAAAATGCCCGCTACAATCAATTTTGATATTGAAATGAATAAAAGTGTAGATACGATCAAGCTTGATGCGACACAAACTGATTTATTTAAAGAAAACAAATTTGTTTCTGATTTAGATATTAGTGATATATTGGACGAATTTTCCGCAATGAAGGCAAGAAAAATCAAATTTAATTAAGAAATATTGTCAATATCGTAGGGGGATGAAAAGATTCTAAAGGAGTCCAATATATAGATGCGTATATATTTTTGATGTTATACTTTACATGAAAAGCTACTACAGAAATATTATTGCCGTATCGATACTTGAAAATCAAGTTGTTATAAGCGTCAGAGGTGGAATCTAAAAAACAGATAGAGGAAAAAAACTTTATAAAATTGGTTCTACTATTTCATTAACTGGAAGGAAATCTTCGAAAAAAATTATTAAATCCTTGTTTCTCTCAAGTAGAATAAAAATAATGTCACATTACTTATTTATGCAAATACTAAAAACGGATCTAAAGGTAATGTGAACCCTAATTACCAATTCAGTGGTGGTTTTAGTCCAGTAAGCTACCTACAGAGTCTGGGTTTGCAGAAGATGTCTCTCAACTTTTATGATGGGTCAAACATAAATGCAATAATGCTTGTTTCCTTGTCTAACATTTAAGTTAAAATGGAAAACAATGCATAATTTTCCACAGAATTAATTATGGATCACAATTACAATTGGGATGGTAGGTATAAAGAATAAGAAAGCTTTAAAAAAATTTTAAAAACTTTATGAGAGGGATTTTCGGTA
>QYTT01091370.1:14003-34285 GCA_006980735.1 Dasypogon diadema
TAATTTTGTATTTAATGAATACATCTTATTTATAAGCTCTATAGCGATATTTAAATTACCGAGTTTAATAGATGGCATTCAGTCTGCTGTTCAGAGAAGAGTTGCATATCTTTAGGCACGTATAGTTTTCATATATAAATATGTAGCGAAAGCTTTTCGTCTTAAACAAAGCTTCGTCAAAATACAGGTTTTTAAGCATAAAAATAATCTGGAAACAATATATTATTATGGGGCTGGTTCCTGAAATATTTTTCACAATGATAAATTTGGTGGAAAAAGTTTGCTTCTTCTACTCAATACAAAAATGAGTTAAAAATTTATGGTAAATATATTTGGCAGTATGATATTACGTTTTACATACAAAATTATAACAATCAAATTCGTAAACAATTATTTAGGTGAAAAGTAAAACGGTTCTTTCTCCCTAGTTTAACATATCAGCAATAACAAAAAACAATTAACAAAAAATATATTCCTTCCCTTAAGGGTAAATGCATTATGTATGTAAAAAAAGTGTGGCAATGAAAATTTAAGTTTAATGGCACATTGTAATTAGGGTGAAGCTCCGTAGCTCTTATCATAACCACTATAACCTTGGCTGATGGCGTATTCACCTTCTCCATATCCATATCCATATCCATAGTTACCCTTCTCATAGCCGCCACCATTGAACGCATATTTTTCAATTTCCTTTGCATTTTGGTACGCCTCGGCGGCAGATAGTGCGGCCTTATCGGCAGCCTCGCGAGTTGCAATGTATGCTTGTTTCGCAGCGCCGAGCTTCGCCTTAAGACTATCAAGTCGAGCCTTTGCTTCGTTAATCATAGATGTTTGGGAGGCGTACTCGGCGGCACTATCCGACGCTGCCTTAGCTATATAGCCTGCAGTTGATTTAGCGCTGTTTAATGCTGCAGAAAGGACCTCAATGTGGTAAGAGGCTTGTTGCGCCGCTTGCTGAGCGGATTGTGATGCTTGTTTTGAGAGCAGAAGTTGGGATAGTTCGACTTCGATGGCTTTCTGAGCTTCTGCTGTTTGATATTCGAGACTTTCAAGAAGGACTTCTTTACCTTTAAGAGCTGCTTGAGCTGTTGCTGCTGCTTGTGCTGCTTTTTGTGCCAGGGTACTCTTAGCAGCATACGCGGCTTGTTTGGCAGCTGCATATTGACTTGCTACGGCTGATGTTGCCTGGTTTGCTGATCCTTGAGCTATATAGCGCAGACCACTACTACTATATCCCTGGCCACCTTTGTATTGCTCTCCTTTTCCGTATCCATAGACTTTACCGGCCCCATATGATTCATCATAAAATTTTCCATAGCTCTTGTCGTAGACGTATGATGCGTCGTAACTTTTCCCGTAGTCGTTGTCGTAGCCGTATGATCCTTGATAGCCATACGATTCCTTCTTAACTTTACCCGCAAAAGATGAATCTGTGAAAATGTTGCTTATTAACGATAGAAAGTGGAAAGAGACGTTTCACTTACCCAAAAGAATTAATATAGTAAATCCAACAAAAGCTTTCATTTTGAACCCGATGTCTGCAAAGAAAATTTTGAAAATTAAAAAGTAGCATGTTTTTAAGAATATTGAGAAAATTCAAGCATTTAATAAACACAAACAATTTCCTTAATACGATTAAGCTAGTTAGAATGAGAAGTTAATTTTATAAACAATTTATTGTCAATAATGAGATCGATTGATGGGATCCACTGATGGGATCAGCACCAGTTATTTCTCAAATCTTTTGATTTCTTGGGATCAATCGGAGGTAAGGTTATTCACAACAGGGATGAAAACCATGGACTTAAACTGGACTCAGTGCAGAGTTCCTAACTATTCTGTTTTGGAAAAATATACATAACATGTGTGATGTCGCCATTCAACAAATCAAATCACCTTCTAATTTCGAACCAATATCCCATATCTTCTTTTATGTAATAACTGAGGTTGTAATCGTAATGCCGCCTTCCTATTCTATTCTACTTCTAACTTTCTGTTTCGCACAATTTCCATCTGTGCTGTGTGTAACATAGGGTTTCCTGTGCAGGTTGAATCAAGAGCCACTTGAGGAATCCTTCAATCAAATTTGAGCTCAAATAAATCTGTGTCAAAATGAAAGTCCACCGGAATTTTTAATTGATTCTGTTTACCAAAATTGTGCATTCACGCGAATCCAACCAGGCTGTAGTAATTAAACAGGTAATACCGAGGTTTAAAGAAAATATTCATTCGACATTGCATTTGCATCTGTTTCTCTTTTCCGGCGATTATTGGAAATTCATGAGAACACTGTTTTTGCAATATTGAAAGCAATTTTTACTCAAGGTTAAGATTTATAGCCGTCTTCTTGGGGGAACTGAATTGTGCCAGGTATCCACACGATATAAAAAAGTACTTTGTAATATATTAAAGCCTAATTGGCCAGATGAATGCATCGAAAAGTGATCTAATGTAGACCACTTCACTATTCTGTAGAAACTTCGCTATTTTGCAATTCCAACTATAACTTCGAATGAAAACACAAAAAGAGCACGATTTTATTGAGCTTGCACCTCTAGTTTTTCAGAATATCACTTTTCAGTGCAATACACCAGATTAATTAATCACAAATTCAAAACTACCTACGTGATGTGTTTCTTTGCGCCGCCGGCAGGAATTATAAATCGATTTCAATTTCAACGCAAGTCGAAATAAGCCGTGAAAATTTGTTAAATTTCTTGTAAAAAGTTTGTAGAAAAAACCCTCGTAAACTATTAACAACTTGCGTCCTGAAGTAATTGACTGACTTGAAGACCAGAACAAATTCACTTTTATACGTACGCATGTCATCTCTCCACCCCATAGCTCTAACTACCATTTCCCTGGGCGCAACCGATTCATATCATTTCCAAAACAGTGCAAACTTTTTATGGAATCCTATGATATTTATTGGATCGGTTATGTGATTGCTACTGAGCTACTGAACAATTTTTTCAAAAATGGTAAATCTACATCTTTGGATAAAAAGATCTCATCGTTCGCAGTCGCCGGGCGCCATCCATCACCAGTTTTTTATTGATGCTGATGATCCTCTGTTGCTCCAGGCTGGTAGCCTGCTAATGTTTTGTCGAACAGCACAGCAGTTGTATTTTGAATTTTGTGAACAGTGGCAACACCAACAATTAGTGCACTAAGCAATTATGTCGATAATAATTGTGGACTTCCTCATCTGCATACGGACTCTAAAAACGTTTTATAACTGGTCTGTTCTATACGACTCATCGCTTTTACTCTCCATTATGTGCACATATGACCGAAAACACCTATGCTGTTACCATATAATGACCGAAGAAAGTTCAAGCCTTTAATTATGCCGTTTTGTTTTTTATTGCAACCGTCGTGTAATTACCTCTTGACTTGTGTCATTAGGTGTTGCAAAGAAGGAAAAAGTGATTTGCTATGATTTCAGATGTCGTAAAAAAAATAGTTCTCCGAAGATGGGAATATATTTTATTAAAATCATTACGTGCAATTTCGAATTAAAGAGTTGAATTATGTACTAACGGTTGGAATCCGGTTTGAAAACACTTGCCTAAATATTTTCATATATACAAACATATACACACGTAATTACGCTCTGCTTCCCAATTGGAAATGTGTTCATTACTTCATTAATGAAGTAATGACCAAATGTACACTACTATACATTTCCAAAATCAATGAATTTTAACACAGGGATGTCATTGGAAATTCATGAATTACCCTTTGGTATATTATTCTTTCATTGGTTCATTGGTGGAAACGTAAGGTTTCATTTAATCAGAGCGAAATCCAGAGATCCGTCCAGAAACCTTAACTCCACACGAAATTATTTAGTAAGGAGAAAATATTAAAATCAAGCAACCTTGTCATTTTCACCTTCAAATGCTTTTTAATCATTTTGCAAAAATACGACTCCAGTCACGAAATCATAATTTGCTAGCAAAATGAAAACAAGATCTATTTTCTATTTGTATCTTGGTAAGATAAATTTTGTCACAACAGAAACTTTTAATTTGTATATCCATGTTTTCAGTATTTGTAAATATGGTTTTCGTTACATGGGCGCAATTTTATCAGGACAACCCTCAGGTGATTGATAAAGGCATGAAAGTATTTTCTGGATTTACCTTGGTTTCCTATACAGGTTCATTTTCGCCGACTAAACAGATTCCAGAAGCGTATGATTCCGAAACAATTTCAAGATGTTGCTGCAGCTGACACCCCACAAGAACTTGATGGTAATCATAACCAGAATTGCAATGGAAATCAGAAATTGTCAGCGGGCTCCATCAAGCAGAAAGCTTCAAGCATTGCTCAAAAGGCTGCTCAAGAGGCCAAAGCTGCATCAGAGGCTCAAGCTGTCGCAGGACAACAGGCAGCGCATCAAGTAAAGGCACAACTTGCAGAGAAAGCGTTACAAGCGGCAAAAGCGGCTGAAGCTGCATTGGCTGGCAAGCAAGCTATTGTAGAGCAATTGGAGCAGGAGGTACGCGAAGCTGAAGCAGTTGTGCAAGAAGAAAGTGCATCTCTCCAACAAGCTCAAGCTAATGTCAATGCTGCAATGCAAGCAGCCCAGCAAGCAACTACACAACTTAAGACTCTTACCGGAGCTGTGCAAACGGCTCAAGCGAATGTTGGTAATTCAGAGCAGGCAGCTCAAGGTGCTCAACAGGAGTTGGCCGAGAAGACTCAACTTATGGAGGCTGCTAAAAATCGAGTTGAACAGCTCCTGAGACAATTGAGTGCAGCTAGATCTGACTACGCAAACACTAAGCAAGCTGCATATAAAGCATCAGCGGCTGCACATGAAGCTAAGGTTAATGCTGCTAGAAACAAGCGTATGTTGTTGAGGAGAAGAAGAATGAAGAACTCAAGGAACTAAGACTATATGTATAGGATATCTATTTTGCTCATTTTACAATAATTGTGAAGAATGTATTTTAGAAATAAATACGTAGGAAATTAGTTCTCGCTCTTTAGACAAAATTGGGGTCCAATTTCTAAATGGGTTAAGGTATGGAATTCTGCAATATTGATGTAATTATAGCTTCCAATTTCTAACTATAGGAAAAGAATTTTCGTTCGTCTTGCTTGAGTACAAATTTAAATGCATTGTAACATTTGTACAACTCTTGCGTACTATTGCAATATTGTGAAGGAAATATTTTTTTTGGGTATTTATCACTGCATTTATTAGGACCGAGAAATGTAATTTTCAATGATAGCAAAATTTTTTAAATATTTATTTTTAACAGCCCTAAATTATTGACACGAAAAAAGCTATCGTCTGAGACTGAAGATGAACTTAAAAGCCGTATGATTTCTGCACACGTAAGGTTTATAAAATACTTGCGTACTTCGACGTGTCTAAAGCCAACGGGCTTGGTATTATCCCGCCCCTATTTCTAAAGGGTTGCACCTCTTTCCTGGCTAAACTTGTAGGGAAATATTTTACTTATCATATTCTAAAGGTATTTTTCCATCATTAGGGAAACTTTTCCATATTCAACCAATCGTAAAAAAGGAAGAGACATGCGATCTCTTTAACTATAGACCAACAATAGTTACTTCCCTACCTACCTAGAGACATTCTATCTAATTTACGATTACCTCTATGGGCCTTGATCCGAACGAAACGGTGTTTTGATGAAATTTTTTACTAAATGTTTGCATCACTATATCACTATATCGTCAGCTTTCGCGAGTCAGGTATTATTGCATTGGACACCTCCAAAGCTTTCGATAGAGTCTGACAATCTCCCTTTTGATCAAATTCACAACAGTTCGTTTTGACCATTCTCTTCTTGTGTGGACTCGAATGAAATTCGAACGAAATTTCAAACCGCGTTACCTTGGACTCTTATAATATTAACTTTGGTATGCCATACAGATCGATATTGTCACCCCACTCCCTTTTGACTCTTTATTAATCTGTTACCTCTAATCTGTTTACAGATGACAATGTCCTTGATTTTTCATACTCGTTTGAAATATTTGCTGAGTTCCACGGAAATATCACTAACAATATTCGAGCGTAATTATTGGATTACTCGATGATGGCATTGCTAAAACTGCTTCGAATTTAATGCACCCAAATCCTAAAGATTTTCGATTGCTCTTAAAATAACCCCAAAATTCCTTTTTTATTTTTCTAAATTCATTTTAGAGGTTTAGCTATCCAAAAATCTTAATTGTAAGGGTACCATCTCTACTACTGCAATAAATGCTTCACCCCGTTTGACTTAGCCCTCTATATCAGGCTCGTATTAGACCCACACTTAAACATAATTCGTTTTCTTGAGCAGAGGTAAGGCACACTACATCGCAAAAAAAGATTTTAGGCTTGTTCATGATGACGAGATTACTACTAAAATCGATTCTCTGGAGCATCAAGCAATGTTGCAATATAACGCTCTTTTGTTCCTACGGACGTTGTTCCAACGAACCAACAAACTCTCTGGTTTAATTCCCTGTAGTTTAATCCCTAAGTTTGATATCCGCGAGTGGAGCCGCCTTGAATCTTTCGTCTCTAAGACCAGATCCAACAGAATAATTCAATTTCAAGAAGCTTTCTTGAACTATACGAATATGAAGAAGACTATTGTCTTCTATTTTTCCTGTCGATTGTAGGCCCCAATTGTTTAACACATTAAGCGCCGTGACGGTCACCAGTAAAAGCCCTCTCGCCGCAAAGGCATTTTAACACGTAATTCTCTCACGAAAGCTTTTATACTAATTGTGGCAAAATGTACACCGACATCTTCTCTTGATCTAATGATCCCTTTTCCCTTATTAATATTGTCCTTTCCACCAAAGATATACATATATAGCATCATAGGGTATATCTGAGCCGTGAAAAAAAGAATACTTTTAGAGGTTACAGACGTTTGATTAGACTTGGAATATTTACATTTAGAGTATCAAAAGATTTATTTTTATCGAATAAAATGTTGCAGAGTACAAAATTTCCGAAATTCGGCATATTTTTGAGTGTATCCCATCCCTTAAGGTAGAAAATAATGCAAAAAATTGAAGTAAATACATTTTGGTTACCAGAAAGCTTTTTTAAAGGTCTGAGTTAAACTTGGCCGTCGTCGTTGACGAATTCATTTTTTAACCGAAAATTAGGGGAAAAATCAATAGTCTAAAAAAGATAAGTAACTGTAAAATTGACAAAGTCTTAATGTTTAATCAGGAAAAGAAAGCATAAAGTTGTCACAGTAATTTAAAACGTACAAATTTCTTCTCGGTCTATATGAAAATTTGATGTCTTCTGTGGCAAGGTAACCCATTGTTCTTGTACGCTGATCAAACTCTGATCATAAAGAAGAATATTAATGTAACTTTATATGCAAACAAAACTAAATTGCACAAAAAAATATTGCATAATGCAATTATTACACTTTCAGAAGAAAAAATCGCTTGAATCAAGTCAGTTTTTCTATTCAGCAAATCTTTTACAATTACCTCAATAAAAGTCGACAATTAACGATTGTACTCCCTCTTTAGCATATCATTTCAAAGCAATCCACTTTACATGTCCTTTTATCGTCAGATCATAAATCTTTCACTTACTACTGTCTTCCGGATTGGCTCAAATGCGCCGCCTCTACTGTGTACTGTGCACATCCAAACCTAGAGTCCAATAATTTTACCATAGATCTATCATAGCCGATTACTTCAACACCACATCGTTGAGCCAAGAAAAAAAACAACACTTATTACATCAGGAAAGAAGGCCGACAATGAGCAACAATAATTCAACAATAGCTACCTTAATTGGGTTAAATAATCCGTGACGAGACCGAGTTTCCATTAATGGTCCATCGCGATCGAATGCGCCGCGATCGCATTTCGCTGAAAATCTCTGCAGAAGATTTTGCGCAATAGCGTAATGCAAGCCGACAAATTTCTGCCAGATGACTGCAAAACTTTTTAATTACATCAGGTAATTGCCAAAAGTTGCAATTGACCCCAAGTACCTCCAACAAAAATTCAATGAAATTATAACATTAAAAAAATAAAATAAAACTGTCCAAACAACCCAAACACCTGACCCAGGAGGGTCAGCAACCCGGTTCGTTTAGTCCGCTTAACCACTTAATCACAAACAGTGCGTAATCCCCGGGCTCAGCAGCCGAGGCAACAATTGTCGAAACAAATGACAGGTGAAATTGATTAAAAGGTAAACAATCAAAAACTCCTCAATTTTTTCTATTCGTTCAGTGCATTTTGATGAAAATCAGTCGGGATTGTGAGCCATTTTTATTGAAGATTTTAATTTTGTATCATGTAATTGGTGGCTCGTGTTATGTTACTGATTCAGATTGCTTCAACGAATGGTGAGTGAGCTAATTGCAGGGTTCCGCGAAGTTTTTGCGCGGTGAATTGATTCAGTAGCTTTGTATTCACTAATGAAAGGTTTTGTTACAGTTTTACTTCTACTTATGATCTTAACAGCGAAAGTTAATTGCCAATTAGGTCAAAAATTTGGACCACCAGCAATAAAAGAGAACCAAAACAAAGAAGTCGTTGATGTGGCTCCACTCATCCATAAATTGTCAGGAAGGCAGCCAGATCCACGGCTAAATTTTGACTTGTCGCAGTACAACAATATACGAAATGCACCCAGTCCACCAGGTCCTGTAGCTGCCGGTGCTCAAGGTCCAAGTGAACTTAAAGGTATGGTCAAATTACTAAGAGATCTTACACAGTTTCCTAAACTCATGGAAGGTGAACATCTGGTGTTCCCTTTTTGCCAATTTCCTCATCATTTGAATTTTTCCAACACTGCACGTTTTCAGGAGAAATCTTTTCTACAGTTTACTCAGGATATCTTTTGTTAATTAGTAGGTTGCAAGGTGGGCAGGAAAGTCCTTCAGTATAAAATAATTCAGGTAGGGAGAATAGAAGCGAAGTGAGGTTCTAAAATAATATTTACTTCATAAAAATGTTTTTGTAAAATCGTGTTTTCTGCTACTACTACTATGCTACTAATTTTATTATATGTAAAACTTATAAATAGGTTATTGTATACCCACGCCGGTGTTCAAGCGGGCTTGGGCTAGGGAAAGAAAAGTAGGAAAGGGAGGTAGAGAATTATGATGTCGAGTGAAGAAGTCGGTGCACATTCAGCTGGAACAATTGTGGCTTGTAGTCCTGAGGGAAACAAAAGAGGGTAGTCTGTTCCACATTCGAATTGTTCTGCTCAAGGAAGATTCTCAGAATTTCACTGTTCTCCTCAATCGTGTTTCAAGGACGATAACGTGAAGACGTGTCGTACTCTATATGCAGATTTCACACGCAGAGATTTATCCACAAGGAATCAGACCAGAGATTTCGTTGGTACAATGTCCATGAAAGTAGCATGCAACATTGCGTCTGTGTTCCAGAGAAACGAACGTCGTCTCATCACCAATAATTTTGAAGGCCTTCTTTTGGACTCTATCCTGCGCGGATAATGTAGTACGTCCTGCTTCTGCCTAAATATCCGAATTAAATTCAAGCCTAAGTTTGATGTAAGTCTTGTAAATAAACACTAGGTCAAATGGGGTGAAGTATTTCTTGCATTGCTGTAGAAAGGTCAGACATTTCATAGCATTCTTTGTAATAGCAAAGATTTGGTCCATTCAGCTAAGATAATTGGATTCAAGAGAGATGGTGAGGATGGGGTTCGTTTGAGAGATATAAGATAGGTTTTGGTTTTGGATCCGTTAAACTCGACGCGATTTACCTTGTCCTAGGCGAGAACTCTCTCAATGTAATTGTAAAGCGATCCAATCACACGTTCTCGTGCTTCTTATCAGTGGCATTACCACGAGAGTCAGCAACTGATTCAAATGAACACGCGAAATTAAGGGTGCTTTCGTCAGCAAAGCTGTGAATTGAATTGGGAATGAGAGATAAGGGGTTGTTAATGAAAAGTACGAAAAGAATTGGAGACAGTATAGAACCTTGCGGTACACCGGCATTGTTATTATAAGTGATGGAGGAATGGGACGGTCAGGAAGAAAACTTCCAATCCAAGTGAGAAGGGATTGAGAAGGGAAGACCAAATGCTGGAAGTTTGGGTAGAAGAGCAAAGTGCCAGACCCTGTCAAAAATCTTTGAGATATCGAGTGCAACCACCCCTGACTCGTCGAAACTGTTACCAGCCGAACGCTCGCACGAAAACCATATTGGCGATCGTTAATTATGTGATTAGTTTCGAGGTATTTCATCAACTGCATATACATATATGCACTCATGAGTGTCGCAAAAACCTTAGTCAGAATCAAAGTGATTGCTGTAGATCCATAATTAGAGGGAAGGGAGCTAGCCTCTCCCTTTTTAGGAATTAGTTGAACACGGCGAGTTTTCATGATGATGGCAAAATACCTTTTGAATAGGCTAAGTAAAATAATTCTCTCAGATGTTTAGCCAGGAAAGAGGCGCAGGACTTTAGAAGCAGGGATGAGATGCCATCAGGTCCAGTAGCTTTTGATACATCGAAGTCCGCAAGCACCTTATGAACTTCAGTCGAGCGGAAATGGAGTGTCCCTTGATCATACTCGCACGGAGGTGATGGCGGTATTCGAGTACTAGAAGGGAGGTGCCTTGTTCAATGAATTGTGTGTGGTATCGAAAAGATAATAAAATCGTTCTTCACAGACTTCACTAGACCAGAAACCTTTGCTACCTTTCGGACATGCAAACACTCTTCTTCTCATGGCTTGGTCGAATTGAAACTTGGATTTGCTAGTGGTGAAATTGCATTTATTGCGAGCTTCAATATAGATCTGTCTTGTTTCTGAGCACTTATTAGCCCTACACACCCGAAAAGTCATTTCTTTGTTCCTCATAGCTCTTTTACAGTCTTCCAAAGGTTGTTAATTGGCCTAATAGTTTTGTAACTTTGAGAAACAGAGGCGTACACCCCCAACCACACTTTACAGTATCCTTTGAGGTAACACAATCAGCCCGGTTGACTTCCTTGCAAAGTTTATTGAGCCCTGTCCGAAGGTCCCTTTCCATATAAACAAAACCTTCCGCTTTTTGTAGAATCTGCAAAGTTTATTGAGCCCTGTCCGAAGGTCCCTTTCCATATAAACAAAACCTTCCGCTTTTTGTAGAATCTGGGGTTTCTCTCATTTGGTAGAAATATTCAAGATATTTCGGTCTGCCAGATTTAAAGGATAGAAAATATTTCCGTCAATCTAGGAGTTTGTGTAGGACAGTTTTTAGAAGTTTTAGCCTCATTATAAGAATTTTGTAAATAGGGTTGTAATTTTTTTTGTATACTGTCTGAATATTTTAATTTTATAAGTAATCTTCGGTCTTTCTAAAGAGTAAGAAATTGTAATCACCACGATTTCATTCACTAAAATATTACTTTAACCAAATCCTCATTGCTATTTCGAATTTTAAATTATTTTGTTTTTGTTTTTTTCTTGGAATATTTAAAAACGCTGAATATTTGTGTTTTCGATCTGTTTAAATATTTTGACTTTATATTTTACTAGTCTAAAAATACTAACTAAATACTAACTCTTTACTCAAGTAATTTGTGAACATATTAAATCCTAGTTACCTTTACAGTAAAAGTAAATACCAATGGGAATGGTGGACCTCCACCAGGCCAAGGATTAACACCACCACCAGCTCCTCCTCCATCACAACAACCAACACCACCACCACCACCAGCTGCTCCTGCAAAGCCACCTTCCAAATCAGGAGATCCATCTGCAGATTTCTCTACGAATGGAAAAGAAAGCGAAAACGATGATAAGCTGCACACATTGCAGAGGCTTGTCCAAGAATTGTATGTCGCTCAGGCTCAAGTTCAGCTGGAAGCAAATGAAATTCAACGGGCACAATCAATCGCTGCAGCTGCTCAACAAGCCCTAGAGGAGGCAGCAAACAATGTACGCATGATAACCGCAGCCTTGCATGCAGCTCAGCAAACAGTTGCTTCTGCAGCCATACGTGCTCAAACCGCTCAGCTTCAACTTGCAGCACATGATCAGCTGTTATTTGCAGCCAGGCAAAAGGTCGACGCGCTGTCTGCACAAATAGTCAGCATGCAGGCTGAAGAAGGTATACAACCTACCAAAATGATCGTTGACCTTCAGGCTTTACTCAGCAAGCTAAAGGAGCCGCTTGCTGACGCTCAGAAACCAACTCCAGTGCCTTCCATTTTAGGCGAAGGAGGTGGACCCAAAGGTAAAGACATCGCTGATGGAAAAATTATTCACTCTGCCCCAGAAAAATGCGACGAAGGAATGGATATCACGAATTATATTCAGAGACCACAGGAACCGATTGGTAGTAAAACTGACGAGTCTATCGACAGCCTTATGGCACGAAGTAGCGACTTGATCCATTACAGTGAAAGCCTATTACATGACAATTCCGATGTTCCCTATGACAACAGCCGCAAACAGAAATCTAATGAAGAACTGAAGCAGGAGTTGGGTGGCCTTGATGAAAACGAAGTCAAAAGTCTGGTCAATTTTATTGTTTCACTGGAGCACAAGCAGGATGAAGCCAACGATAAGCAGCTTACCGCCGGCATTTTAGGAGGAGACGCAGGTTTTCGATCTGCTGTAAATTTGCAGGGCATCGATCCTAAGATCATAGAAAAATCATCTGATCAGAGGTACATCAATGACTTTTTGGATGCTATCAAAAATCCTAAACTGAAAAGGGACGGAAACAATCAAAAGTCGACGGACAAAGATGCCAAAATTGATGATTATATGGAGGGCTTAGAAGAGGATTTCTTTAAACCGGCTAGAGTCATCCGAACTGATGATGAAGCCATAGAAACCGGTGAAAACAGCGACAGTGACCACATCTTCAATTTGGAAAATGCATTTTATATTGATTCAGAAAATTTTAGAGAAAGTCAGCCCTAAATAAGTTTTATCATGGAATTTTAGAATTTTAACAGTTCTAGTCTTAAGTTCAATATATTTTTGTACGTTTTATTTTTAGTTACATTTATTTTTTAAAGAACTATTAAGAAATGGAATAAATGCATTTAACGACATCCTTATTTTACCTCTTATAACTCTTGCTAAAGAGCCACAGACAGAGGTAGAAGATACCAGAAAAGAGCCTTTTCTCAGTTAAGAACACCAGTAGATAGCCGAATTGGTCGAAATATAACTTTGCAGATTTAGTTCTCATTAACCACGAAAGATGCTGTGATTTATTTCGGCACAAAGTGATCCTTTTGACCAGAACTCATCTTAAAAAGCCAATGAAATATCTTCTAAGATATTCATCAAACCTCCTCAGTGTCAATAAAGTTTTATTTATTTTCAAAACATTGGAAAATTTGAGTTTTATTATAATTGGAGCAAAGCCAAAAGTTGTTTGGTTTACCATAAAGTAGAGAGGAAAGTAAGAAGAGGGGGAAAAATTAGGGAGTTGATGCATGTTATCCTTGAATAGTGGTCCAGTGGTGGAATCGAAAGAAATTAGTCTGTTTTAAATTCTTCCAGTTCATATAAGACTTCTCTCAAGAATGAGAAGGTGAATGCGCATTGCTACTCTACTCCAGAGAATAGATTTTAGAAGTTATCGTCTCGCCGGCAACAACAAAGATTTTGCATTTTTTGCAGAAGTAATAACCTTCTGCTTTTATGACGATTGGATATTAAACCTTAATCCTTATGCCGGCCCTAATTTCAACTCGCGAGGATCTAACAAGACAGTTCTAGGTGCCAAAAAATTCTTCGAGGTCCTCTGTGAAGGCCAAATAAAAGGAAGGTTAACCTTTGGTGCATAAGACAATCTTTGGATGGGCATTGGCTAGTACTCTATGAATGGGCAAAAATTCGTAAAGAGGCTTTCACTGTCTACTCTAGGAGCTGAACAGTCTTTTTGTTATTACTTTGGTCGACGGCGGTAGTATTCTACACACAAATGTTCTGCAAACCCCCGGACAAAACACTTCCCCCATTCTGGGAGTCTGAGGCAAAGAAAGATTTGAAAATATTATCAGATACAGAAATGCAGGCAACACTGCAAATGGGGAGGTCGCTGCTTCGACTCCAGTCCCAAGCGCTGGCTTTTTCCTTGTCAATAATTCTCCACTAAACGCCGAGTCGATGGCCCCCGAATTAACTTTTACATTGTGTTAAAATACTTGGACAAAAGCTGCTAGGCAAGTTTAAGATAAAATGTCGAGACAATTTGTATATTGGAAAAATTATAATAATTAAATCGGTCGTTGATCAGCCGTCATTTCTTTTCGATCCTAAAAAGATTTCCTAGCAGATGTGCTGTTTTCAATTACAGGTTGGTATATCCTGATTAAATTTGTGCCATTTTTTAAGGTAACATTTCTCAGTCCAATTGCAATACGTGTAGATCACAGAGATAAGTGGCCTGGAGAGAAGATCTAATTGAAATCTCCAACTCAAGAGTGGTAGAAATTTTACGCATACCTTGCTTATTCTTCCTCTGTCGCCCTCAAATTTATCATTTACTACAATGTCCTGGGTAGAATAAGAAGCCTCGTCATCCCACATTCAGGTTAAACCCTTACCCCATTAGCAGTCTGTCTAAACCTCCCCCTTCCCACCGGTCCGCTCCAAACGAAATTTTCTGAGCGCTAAATGAGCAAAGGCCTGTCTGCCTGTCTGTCTACCCTAGGTCACCTAGCTAGTCACCTAGCAAGGATGTTCCCGTCCAGTATTTAACAGGATAAGGGCAGAATATCTGTTGAGCGGAACGGTCTGGTGTAGCTAATTTAGCATGAGATCTTGTAATGCTATTAAGACAGAATTGTTAGCTTGAAAGCAATATGAACAGGATTATTAGTCGGCGAGAATGAGAAGCATAAGGAAAAATTAGAGTGCTATCACAGCTTTGGTTTGGACTTTGGACTCTACCGACCCAGTTCTCTGGCATCGTAATTCGCTGATCATTCTCCACTAAGTCTACCCAGCCGATCATATTGAGACTTGAGACATGTCCCATCACTAAGCTGACCGAAAAATTGCATTTGAAAAGTACTGAGCTAACAGTCGCCGACGTTTCACTGCAAATGAAATAAACAAATAGAGACAAATTTTTATGTCTGCAGCATGTATAAGGTGAACACAAAAGTTGTGCCGTTTTTGAGGTGACACATACATATTTACTTCATGCTCTATGCTCTAAGATTTTTTGAGAAAAAGGGTTTAAGCTTTTCTGTCGAGGTTCCAAAAGGATTCAATAAAAATAGACAAAATATCCACTTTTAATTTTATGCCCTCTTTGAAAATTCTAAGAAAGGCAAATGAACAAAAATGCATGGAATCTAGCCCACCTAATAATGGTAATAAATTATATATTAATGAAAACGTCTTTGTGAATATGACATTTCCTACTATTTCAACTCATCTCAATTATTAACAGCGCATCCTGAAGGGCCTTTGTTTCTGTTTGAAGGTATGTATTCATCCCTAATCACATTGGATACCTCGTTATTCTGCAATACGGGAAGTGTGCATGTAAAAGTAATTCCAGTAATTCCAGTCCAATTACATTGGAATAATCTTAATAGGTCTTCAAGTTCCGTACGTTGCCTTTCCTAGGATACTCGTTAGGTCTCTTCAAAATCCCTACAGGTCTCACTTGACTCCGCCCTTACAAACTGTTAAACCTACATGGATTAATTCGTGGTAGAAACATTAATTAGTGAGCTTGGGAATCTAACCTCTTCGGTTTTTGCATGGTATGGTAATTTGTTTGTGGTCAGACATTGATTCTGTTGGATCCGGCACCTTTAGGTGATCAGCTTTGGTGATTGTGGGACCATTTCCTTTATTGGTGATCTCTAAATTATTTGGCGTTCAATACCTCCTGCTAAGTACAGCGGAAGACGCTTTTGCATGATGGGAGTACATTCACGGCATCCAACTTATTTAGGCATCCATTCACTGACCCAATAAACTACAGTTTGGGAAAGGGAAGTTTAAAGGGTTTTAAGGTTGGGTTCTTTCATTTTACCAAAGAATCCACCACACTACCAAAGAATCAAATTTGCATGCCATAAATCCAAAACAAATTAAGTAGAAGAGATTTAAGTAATTTCTCAGTTTCATGCGGGTTCTAATGCAGGGAAACCAAGCCATAAAAACACCACAGCTTTGGAGAGAAAGCTTAGTACACAGCATGCAAGTAAATATCGAACAGTAGATGCAAGCTAAAAGTTTGGCTAGTCTCTATCTCTTTAAGAACCAACATTGGAAAATACAATTAATTGAATCGAGGATAAGGCCATAGAAACACACTTGAGGAATTCAACCGTCCGAAGTAATCGCACTAGTTAAGGTAATTAAGTCTCCGCTGAAGGATAAAGCCGTCAGATATCCAATAATTAACCCAGAACGTTCAAATCACACCTTGCGCTTTGCGAATTTCTGGCCGTAAAATGTTGCGTTAATGGTCTCTTAACACATTTCTTTGATTAGCTAACTTGTTGCATTTGAAATTATAAAATTAAATCACAATCGCTATCCGGACGTAATGCGTGCCTGCAGGAGGAAAACGTCCGCCATTCTAATTAAATGTAATAGTTTTGTGCTGGAAATCGTTTCTGGTTGTAATACGCCATATTTACGCAATCCACGTCTAAATTTCTTTTGCGCTCAGGCAAAATTTAAATGACCACTTCCACTCCGCCTGGAGTGGCTTCCTTTACAAACTTAACTATTCAAAACAGAGCAATTTCGCTATTAAGAGCATTAAAAATTGCTGGCATGGCAATGTTCTTCCTTGAGCATTCTCTTTCACGGTGGGTGATAGTTGGAGTTTGGAGTTTGGAGGCCTGATGTAGCTACTTTGTACGAGTAAAGTGGCTAAGATCTAAAAATGTTGTTTAATTTGCCGACTTTTACGCTTCTGGATTTTTCTTAATTTATTCTCCTTAGTTTGTTAACTTTTAGGTATTCCTTGTTATGCAATCAAATTTTCTTCTTACTTTAGACTGCCTATGGCTTACCTTACTGCGCACTATGTCTGTTTCTCTTCAGGTGCATACCTTTAAATCACCTACGGGTCTAGACTAGTTTTCTCCAATTGTGAGGAACTGGTCTTTGTTGTAACAAATGTGAATGCTGTTACAGAATCAAGTTAAATAAGCGATATTATACTTTTCATTTTCTAAATACCTTACAGTCATACATAGTGTGTCTAACTGCTCGAGATGCTAACTATGCGTCTTCATTTAAAAAAAAATTCCTCATGACCACTTCTAGCTCCAATAAATAGATGCTTTTATGGTGCTTCACATAACTGCTCCGAAAGGAAATATCTTATACTGGATTTTCTGTAACAGCTGATATACTGTGTTAATGAGATATGATTTAACGTCTGCATAGTTATAACTCCCAGTACTGTTGGGAGTAATTAACTGAAATCCATTAATGTAGCAGTAAAAGTAATGCACTTATTCCTGAAATAGAAATGAAGATCACTTTTACCGCAGTTCACTTTTTCTCAGACTTTTCAGTATTTTATTGGATGGCGCCTATGAATTCCATTTACACATTCTGTACATAGCTATAAAAAGTTTGAAATACCACCAAAGAAGGTAAGGGATATTTGTAGAAAACTTTTTTAGTCCAAGATACATATTTAGGCTTAATACGTACTTTTATTGTTGAAATTTAGATACATATGGATATTAGTGTTATGAAATCGACAGCTTATATAATAGCACTCCTGATTCAGCACAGATCAAAAGTTTTCTCATCTGCGGCTATTCATTAGATCCCAACTCAAATTGAATATTTTCACTTTTGTTTTTTTTTGTACGTCGGAGAATGAAGCAATTTTTAAGTTTAAAATTTAGACCAGAAAATTGAATAGAAAATATCGGTATGATCACAAATCTAGAAGAAAAATTGTGTGGCATTTTCAACTTATTATCTGATCCCCTTTTTTCTCTACTCTGCAGTTTAAACAGGGAAGGATAGGAATGTTTTCACCGAACCCTTAAAAAGTTCTACCCACCCATTAAAAATGTGTCCGACCTATTAAGATTTTTTACTAAACCCTTAAGAAATTTTGCCTAAAAATGTAGAAACTACTCATAAAACACTATCCGAGCAGATTAAGTTAGGGCTAGAATTTGGCTCGGGTCTGGCTTGCCCGATTTCCATTAGGGCCCTGATAGGGCAACTTGATCTGACGTAGATCTGAAATGTAACGCTGTTTTGAGTTCGGACCCTATCAGGCTAACAGTTTTGGCCCGGGTTAACTAAACATTTCGTATAATTTATAAGATTAGTAGAGTGATATAAAGTTTTTAAATAATTTTGTTATCCAGTATGACATCAGTTTTTGTAAAAGAAGGAAAGAATACATTATAAGGTGTCTTATATTACGCTACAAAATACATAGATGTGTAGAAAATTATATTAGAACATGGCACGGTATTATATAGTTACATTCTGAAAATGTATGAACTCATGGCTTCGTTCTGGCAAAATCATCGGAACCAGACAAGGTACCCCATGAAATGGCTGCATTCTGGCAAAATTGTCGAAACCAGACGAGGCACGCCTTATCAAGGGGTAGAATAAGTGCACTAAATCGGGGCCCAATTGGAAAACTCCTAATAGGGCATTTAATATTAAGAACTGATGAAGGCCTCACAGGAACAGAAGGCCTGCACAGACGGTGTTAGGGTATGCCCTAACAAAATTTCTGCTCGGGTACTCTCTATGCAACATTTAATAAATTACTTATGTATTTATCGCTCTTTGCAAAGTTCTGCTCATTTCTTATATAATTCTGTCCATACAAAACAAAAATTTACATACCTAGGAAAGTCTAGCCCACCATATAAAAACAACCCAAAGAAGGTATATGTATATTAAAAATAACCAACTTATAGAGCTCTCATTCATACAATTTGGCTAACCATGTCCAAACCTCACAAAGTTCTTTTTTTCAGGTGTTGCTCAAAAGTAAAAATTCCATGCAAAAAATTGTGGATTACTTGTAACATTTGTCAGGTAAAAAGTTGGCCCCTGATTTTTACCTGACAAATGTTACAAGTAACCCACAATTTTTTGCATGGAATTTTTACTTTGCAACATTCCAACTGCTTAGCAAGTAAAATTCTCATCAGTAGAATTGTGTGAACTACTGGCACCCAGATAAATGACCCCGCGCCTGTTCAATCATCAAAAAGTTTAGCCAACCCTCAAAAAGTTGATGCCCACTACCTAGAAGATAAAAATCATCTCATTAACAGCATTAAAAAATTGCTTTTCAATGCATTTTATTAATTGAATCTGAGTGATGGGAACATTCTGAGGATTGCAAAAAAATTTGGCAAAACGTGATAACGCAAATCGCATTCATTACTTTAATATTATAAAAAATAATATAACTTCTATCGGTTATTTTCTGGTAGGGGTTACAACTTAAAACCTCCTGAAAATTAAGAAAAAGTTCTAAAGCCTTTAGAATAATTTTGTGAGGGTTGTGTAAAGCTGGAAAAAAGCAGAACTAGAATAGCCGTGTTTTTTTTATCGGATCCGGATCATTGAAAATTTTGAATTAAATTGACTTCTTAAACACAGGCAAATAATCGGCAGTTTTGAAATCTGAAAAAAATTCATCAGATTGCCATGAGGTTGAATAATTCAAAACTTCAAAACGTAAACTCGATATTTTCTAGATTCTATTTTGACATTTTTTATAATTCAAAATCATAGCAATTTGATGAATTTTTCAGACTCTGAAATTACCAACTGCTTATAGGCAGTTTAGGGGTCAATTCATTTCAAAATTTTCAATGATCCGGATCAGATGAAAAAAACACAGTTAATGATACAAATAATTGGTTGAATCTGAAAATGCTTTATTTGATAGCTGGAAAGAATGTTGAAAGGACGCAATAACCTTCATGCGAGGTTGAAAGATCTTTACTAATTATATTAGAAAAACCATGCAAATATAAGGACGTGGACAGCAAAGAAAGTACACTATTAAAGTACACTACACAATCTGTCTTGACTTCGGAATGAATGATGTGTAGCTTATTGTTGAGCCTACGCTCCATATTTGGGGTGTAAGTGGTGCCTCAAGATGTGCTGATTTTTCGGAAATTGCCAACCAGTTGGCCCACCAATCAGTTGACGAATTTCAGATGTGACATTCGTTTTTCATTACTTTTTTAGCTGTTCTGTAGCTGAAAAAGATTTTCTTTTAAATATTTTTTGTTTCAAATAAATAATTGTGCAAGAGTGAATGAATGATATCCACATTTT
>QYTT01091370.1:41998-58121 GCA_006980735.1 Dasypogon diadema
TTTGATCTCACCATGCATCTGCTCTATTGGATCGATGCCGAAATACTTCAATCATTGTAAGATTCTATCTTTTTGATAGAAGAAGATACAGGTTTTACATTCCGCAAATTCAACTTTTGCAAATCAAATTCACCCTTGTGTAACTGAAGGTTTATTATAAAAATTTTAGGCTTCTGTAAAAAATTAAATCAAATGCAAGTTAACTGTTAAGATATTTATAATTTTTGTTTTTAACTTAGATATATTTAGATCAAATAGTAAATATTAAATATGTAGTGTATGGGTTTCATAATTAGATATATGCATGAAAACTTTGTGTAGATACTTAAAATATATGTACATAACCTAACCAAACCCACGTATTCATATCCCACATACATATTCATGTAATAATTGTGACAATTTTTAGAGGTATCGATTGCAACAGAGTCATTAACTATATCCACAAAATGTTCGTGAATTTAGGGATCAGATAGCCTATCTCATAGATAATTTCAATTTCATTTTTGAAAAAACTTCTTTGATGGAGTTGATCATTGTAGAAAAGTAGGATATACCTTGTTCGGCCAACAAAATCACGCACTTCCTGGGTCTTGTTGACACGTGCGTTATCCAAAACTAACCACACTTCTGTTAGATTATCGTCTTTCAGTTTCTGAAGTAATTTCCAAAATATTTGAAGTAACCGTAGTATGTGCAATAACTTCTTCCCATATTGTTCTTAGCACGTTGATACGAAGTTACCAGCAGCTACTGCAAAACAACCATTATAGGTTAGGTTATGTATGTCTTAAGTATCTACACACAGTTTTCATATTTACTATCTACCTAGTTATGAATTCTATACTACATATTTAATGAATTGATGAAATATATGATCTACATCTATGTAATAAATAAATTTTATTTCTTAATAAATGATTTGTATTTGATTTAGGGCCCTATTATGGAAGTTGATCTCGTTCAACTCGACTAGCGAAGACACTAATTTTCTTAGGATTTTAGCTTTAAAAATGTGTCTTCGCTAGTCGAGTCGAATGCAAACGAATAGGAAATCTGGAATTCAATGCTTCAAACTGATCGTGATAGAAAGATTGTTGTTGAAGAGAAGCGATATAAAACAACTGCAGGCTAATCTTTACGAAAGAACCCGATAAGAAGTTGTACACGGATGCAGGTATGGATAATTACGGCGCAATCTTGAAGCAAATCAACCCCTACAAACGCAGCTATGAAGATGGTGGTCAAATCAAGGGGAACAAAAGCTACAAGTATAAGAATATCATCAGAAAAATAGCTTTCCCCGAAGGCAAGAGACTGATGTGACTGGAACGACCCTAATAAGTCAATTGATTTCGTTTACTTACTTATCGCTTCAAAAAAGGCTGGAAACAACAGCCTCAACAACGAAATTGAACCTATTATTGAGCAGGTCAGGGAAATAGAGGTTATAATTTCTCTGGTTTTCTCTTTTGGTCTCTTTCTTGATTTCTCCGGAATTAAATTTGAAAATTTAACATAGAGCACTTTAGTGTTTTCCTTATAGATCTTCTGGAAATTCCTAACAAAGTCTCTAAATTTTATGTAAAGAGAATTGCAAAAATATAATTATTTTTCGTGGAAAAAATTTGTTTTGAATTCAGGGTCCCTTTCAATTTTTTCGAAAACAATCTATATTAATATTTCTTTTACAAATACATAAATCATGACAACAATAACAAAGATTTACATTCTCAGATATTTTCACTTAAATATCTAAGGGAATCGGTTCAGAAATTCTCCTGAATCTGAATTATATTTCTTACTAATTTTATGAAGAGGTCTCTGGTCTATTATTATTGGAAGAAAACATTACAAAAATATGCAGAAAATCATGGAGGGAAAACTAATATTTATGTCGAATTTGGCATAATGTCCAAATGTATCATTGAAATTTTGAAAGATTTCCCTAGTGCGTCGATTTAAAAAAAAAATTGCAAGTAAGGCAATATAATTAAGTATTTTCTCAATCACTTTTTAAAAGAAATACTCGCCCGCCAACAATAAATCTTAAGTCCGTTGCAATTTTAATAATACCTAAAACAACCTTAAAAACTCCCTATGCAGTCCCCAATGTATCAATGCTCGCATTCCTAAGTAATTTTTTTGAATTTAATTGGAAAAAATCAAGCCATAATATGCCGACCAAATTAGCACCAGTAGTAAATGCAACTGCACGCTTAATTTTCTTTCAATCAGGCCCTGAAGAAATGATCCATTAAATTCTGTCCGAATTGCATTTCTTTCGAAATTATAACTTATAGATGAAAAATGAGTTTCAATTAAGACTGCCACCTCCAAGGACAAGAAATGGAAGAAATTCAACATGGTCGACTCAACACCACAAGAATTAGCATTTTCGATGATGAAAAGAAATTTTTGGTACGTTTAATTGGCAAATCGCTGCACTGCATCTTTATTTTAAATTAAATAAATTGTGGCTATCAAAGTCAGATCTATTCCTCTAAAATCTGGACTCAGACCGTCCACTGTCCGTAATGGTCGTCTCCACGATGTCAAGAGGTTAATAGTACACAATCGCATAAGAAAGGGAACGGGAAGGTGCGCACATACCACGGACCCATGCAACTATTTCGCTGCTCATGCAAATGGACCCAGCCGTACACTACTAAAGTTCCGCCAACTACAACACCTCGAAAAAGTCTCAGTGCTTTTTCCTTTATGACTCTATTTCATAACCATAAGCTCTGCGCGAATGTAACAAGTGACTCCGCATGAATTTCGGGTATAAAATGGAGCAAACATGGAGTAGCAAACATCATTCAGCACTCGATCGCTTCCTCATCTACTTACGGTGGTCCATAGTCCGTGCAGTTCATTACTATCACCCGAGACCTAGGTATCTGGACTACAAGCCAAAATGAAACTAACCGTGATCATTGCTATTGCTTTGTTTGGTAAGTTGCAGTTGCAGTTGCAGTTGGAGTGCAGTGCACTTCGCAATTCCTCACTTGGTTAAATCAGTGACATTTTTCTGTGTTTTTCTTTACTCAGGAATTGTCAATGCCGGAAAGGTTAAAGTCATCAGCAAACGTGGTGGATACGATCATGGAGCAAGTGCCGTAGAAGCTATAGTGGACTCGTACGGAGGCGGTCACGGAGGCAGTGGAAAAGGTTTCAGTGTCGGAAGTGGATTACGATCAATTGCGCAAGGATCTGCTAATCAAGCTCATTCTGCCGTAGCTAATCAACATGCAGCAGCTGTGCAGGCTTCCTATGTAGCTAAAAGTACTCTGGCCCAAACTGCTGTCCAGGCTGCTGCTACCGCTCAGGCTGCCCTTGCTGGAAAGCAAGTACTTCTTGCTGGCTTAGAATCTCAAAGGGAAGAAGCTCAACACGCCCTTGAAGCCGAACTCTCGCAACTGCAGTTGTCACAGTCTGCGGCTGGTGCCGCAAAGCAAGCTTCGCAACAAGCAGCCGCTCATATTTCTGTCCTTAGCGGTGCTCTGAACAGTGCTCAAGGTGTCCTCGAACACACGGAGCTGGCGGCCAGCGAAGCAGCTTCAGAATTGGCTTCACAAACTGCCATGGTTGGCAAAGCCAAACAACGTCTCCTGGCCCTTGAACAACAATTGAACGCTGCCCTAATTGATTACGAAGCGACAAAGCAAGCTGCCGAAAAGGCCTCCTCTGCCGCTCATGAGGCCCAAAGTAATGCTGCTGCCGCAGGTGCACATGCCACCCTTGGACTCCAAGAATCTGCAGCTCAGCAAAGTGCCGGAGGACATGGAGGAGATTACGAATATGCCACAGCCGGTGGAGACGGTGGACATTATCACCATTAGAATGATAGTAACCCCATTTTCGTACTGACAGTTTTAGGCAATTATTTTGTTAAAATTTTCCAAGTGATGAATGTTTTGTGATATGATTATATAATAATCAAGTTTCTATGAAATAAATGAATCTCAATTTAGACAAGCAGAGTGCTTTAGTGCTTTTCCTGCTTAGGTGGAAAGTACAAAATCAGTACTTTGGAAGGGTTAAGAACAAAAATGTAGAAATTATTGAATGCAGAATATCTTGTATCTTACAATGCCTTAATGATCTTCAATATACATACCTAATTGCAAGCAGATTCCTTCGTACTAAATTTTAGGAAAGGTGAAAAAGGAGCGAGTTGCCTAGATGTTAATTTTGAGAAGCACAACACTGCTTCACAACATTAAGCCATTAACGAAGAGGGTTCTGCTATTTTAACACGTTGACTGCCGAAATTAGCATATAAGCTTTCGTGAGAGAACTGCGTGGTAAAATGCCTTTGTCGTGAGAGAGCTTTTAAATGCCGGTCATCGATGACCGACACGGCAGTCAACGTGTTAATAATGTGACCACCACTCAACAAAACATGACCAGAAATTTGTTATAAATTGCTTCTTCAAAATTGATCGGTTTGAACAAATTGAACAAGGAAATTGGCGTGAATAGTGCAATATTTAATGGGTGTCTCTGCCCGAGTAACAAAAATGCAGCAATAATTATGGCGTGCACTGTTTGAAGCTGTGATTTTTACTTTCCCAGCATTCATGAAAATAATTAGATGTGACTGTTCCAATACATTTAATCTACAGGTTGCTCAAGTTCTGCTTGGTTATGCGAACGTGTATTAAATCTGTGATTACACCTATTACCCACGTTTTTACTGCAACGTAACTTAAGAGTTTGATTGCGCAAATTAAGTCAAAGTAATTAGGCAACCGAAGAGTGTGGTATTAAATGGCCTTCTATTAAAATTAGTGTTTCGAAACCAACAGTTTATCGATGCAGACGGAAGAACGTAACCTAATTTGGGGACATATGTAATAATAAATATATACAAGCTCGTTCTCACGTTTAAAGAAAGCAAAATCTCAAACTAATAAAAAAATACTAAAATAATAAAGCAAAGAGGAAAACAATACAATAAACAATACATTAAAATAAAATCGAAATAAACGAATTATAACATATTATTAAATAAGTGAAAAGATAAAAAATATTCAGAACGTAGAATAAAGGAAGGTCTCTCCATTAACGACTTTTTTATTGTTGGTTTCAAAAGAATGTGCATTTTAAGCTCCATAGGGATCTTATTTCTAGATATAAGCCCTATAACTCCATACACCAAGAACAAAATACATTATTAGAAGTCGTGAAAACGAAAATCAGTCGCGTGATCCTTTTTGTCCCACTCCGAATCCTTTTTGTCCCATTGCCAAGAGCCGCCTTAGCTGATACGCGTCGAAAAATTCCTAAGCAGTACTCTGACCTCGATGTTTCTTGTCATTCGGAGCATTTAGATCAACTGTCCCATGCTCTGCCGTCTCAGTACCCTCCAGGCACAGTCTGTATGTATCATCCTCTAGTATCCCCATCCTTTTGGGGTGATATCCAAAGCTACCGTGGCTAGTAGTCAGGGAAACTAACCAGCGGAATGTTCCTCGATCCATGCTTATAACTTTTCTTTTGGTCGTTCGCGACAGAAACCGATTACTTTCTTAGTCTGGTGGCAGGTTGTCATATTTTCCCAACGATTCTTGTGTTTTTTATGACCTCTCCTAATGACGAAAAAAGTTTTTGGACCTTAGAACTCCATAGCCGATCCCTGCTTTGCTAAGGCGTCAGCTTTTTCGTTCTTTTCTATCTCTAGAAATTGTTAACCAACAAAGTGTTACTTCATTTATTAATTCACACTCACTACGCTTTTGTACATATTCTATCGTCTGGGATGAATTCATTTTCGTCTGATCCATGAATCGGAATCTTCCCAGGCTATCATAGCGGAGACAAGTTTAAGTCTTCAGAGAATATCCCTACACCTGCCCTGACGTTAATTGTAGACCCGTCCCGGGTTCCTTTTCTGGGAGTGATCTGTCTTTCGGTTACCCTGGAATTCTTGATATTGATCTTGATCTATTTTAGGATCTTTTATTTCCCGACTTTATATTAATTATCTGCTCCCATCGTTCACATCTGTTTTTCTCTCTTACACCGATGATCTTAAATTATTTAGGTTTATTGAAAATGAAGATGATTGCGAGACGCTGCAAAGTGATACCCGTAAGCTAGAGAACTTATGTAGCATCTACTGTCTTTCTCGCAATATCAAAAATGTACTTGTATCTCTTTCTCCAGAAAACTCAAAAATCCTTCGACTAAAAGATTAATGGCCAATCTGTATCACGTAATTAAGAGGTTTGTGATGTAGGAGTAATTTTTGAATCAAAACTTCTTTTTGTCAGTCCTATTAATGACATAATCATTAAAAGTACTCAGAATGCTGGGTTTTATTTTTAGAGCTTGCAGCTCGTTTAAGGGCGTGTTGTCTCATGTGAATCTATATATTTCACTAGTAAGAAGTATTGTAGAATATGTCTTGCCAGCATGGAACCCTATATACAAATATACAATCAAAAAATTGGGTTTGTACAAAGACGTTTCACACGATGCTTAATTTATAAAGTAGGTCGAACCTATGCTGAGTATGCTAATAGACCTAATAAGCTTTCCCACTTATCTTTAGAACTTCAATGCATGTGCGTGGATGAAGATTTATGCGTCAACATTATACTTTTCACCTGGGCGCATCACGCTGGGTACATCAAGAAATAATTCATTAATTTTCATTAGTTCAAGTTTAAAAGCATCATCATGAATTTTTCAATGATATTTTTCTTGAGTCCATCGGGGAACGTTACATCATGTCTTAAGTTAACATCATCTCCTCACTTCTTTTACCAATATCGACCGGTGGGTACAGAGGGTTTATCCACTCTGCGGTGGGGAGGGTATTCTCTTTCACAGGCATTTTTCCTGATTAGTGCTGGATGATTTAACCCTTATGGGCACGACCAGGTACCCGGGTAACTCTTCGAATTTTCCCCCAGAATTAAGAATGTAAATTTTTTAACAATGATTTACAAGGATACGACAGATGACATTATTGAATGAAGCATTTAAATTGCTTTATAAAAGTCCGAGGATAGCTGGAACTATTGTTTCAGAAAACTCCTAAATTAATTCTGGGGAAAAAATTGGAAGAGTTACCCGGGTACCTGGTCGTGCCCATAAGGGTTAAATCATCCAGCACTGATCGTTGGCCGTGTGTGTCGCTAGTCCATCCGTCATGCGACATGAGCAGAACATCATTTCTGCTGGGGTCAAGGACCTGCAATGGCGTATCCATCCTGTATTGTTTGTGGGTGGAAAGTGGGTATCACTCCACCGATACCGTGTTCGAACACACACGAGTCCTTCACGGGTCTCGCTTCGTTACCAAGTTGCAAAGACGCTTGAGTCTCGAATACCTGGCAATGAAGGATATCACATTTAACTGCACGTGGACGCCGCTGGCAGGAACTGCTGGAGGGGTGAGTCTATCGTTGGACCAACAAAGCAAACTGTGGTGATGGCGGGAGCAATTTGTAGGCGTGTGTGAACCTATAGGGTGGTCCCCACGGAACTCTATTCTTTCATTTTCAATTTATCATTTGTTCAGGCTACTTTTACCTTTGGCACTTTAAATTCAAAATTTTATGGGCTATTGTTAGAGCTTCCACTTGCCTGAGGCAATATTAGACTTGGCATTAAATGTTTTTTTTATACATTTATATTAGCCTTGTGCCAATTTTTGATAGGTCTTTGTGTTTTTCTATATGTATTGTTTTGATGTCCCTTTTTATCGTCCTTTGTGTATTTTATATATATGTTTTGTGCCATTTATTGTATCTTTATATGTACATATATATATGTTGTATATATAATTGCATGTGCCGGGTTTTTGAGTCTTTTGTTTTTTATAGCGTTTTAATTAAAGTGAATATATACATAAAAAATTTATTACTATTATTATCTTCTCTTCTCTTTATTACTTCTTCTTAGTTAGCTCAATTTACAATTTAAATTAATTTCTTTGGTTTCTAATATTATATTTTGAATTATTTTTATAATTATTATATATTAATTATTTTATATTTATTTATAATTTTTCCTATTTATTCTGTTTTTTGTTTACGTTTATTTTGCTTTAATCTATTTCGCAATAGCTAGTAATTTGACAATCATCTGTTACTGTTAATTATCACACAAAATTTATCAAAATGTATAAATAAATAAATAAAGTGGTAAATGGAGATCTGTAGAGCATTCATGTGTGGTCGTTACAGTAAATAATATTAACTCACAAACTTGTAAGTGGCTAGTAATTAACGAAAGACACATTATAAAAGCATAAACATAAACGAAACAGTGTGGAACATGTTAACCCTACTCTAGATATAAGAGTCAAGTTCAATACTAGATTTGTTTGTTGTAATGGAACTATGCCTCTGCAATATTGGCCAGTATTTATGGAAGTCTTCGTCATTTATGGCTAAATTTCAGTTTTTTACTTGTGGACTAGAAGTCAAAATTGGCCAAGGCATTACTCAAACTTTATTCCATTCCGAAGAAGTTAAAGATTCTTCACTACGTTTACAAATTACCCGGACGTGCTCTTATATCTAGTTATCCTACACTATTCCTTGATATTTAAATTTAGGCATATCAATAGAGTTATTACCAAGGAAAATTTTTAAATAAGTAAAATTTACTACCTTTTGATAAACAAAGGTAGTAGAACGGGAGTGTAAGAATAATTTCAAATAAATAATGTTTTTAATAACAATTTTTCTGTCAGATATAAAACAAGGAGTCACTTATCACACTAATCACTATTATATGTTTTATTGACTTTTCGTGTTATTTTATTTTCTTGATTTAATCTGAACGAACACGAATTTCCTCACCTTATCAATCGTAAAATAACTATGCGAAGAAAGGCAGTAGGTTGAGGTGTTAAGGTAGTAGAGTTATAGATTCCCAGATTTAAAAAAAAAGATAGTAAAAACATTATATGTGTAGAAGAACGACAACACTGAGTATTAAGAAAATATTTTTACCTGCATTAATTTATTAAAATGGACCAATTTATTTGCTGAAGAGTTTCTGTTCCCAATAAGATGAACGGTCTTACATTATTCAGGCTATTCACTAGTCGAATCCCAATATGCAATATACATATTATTTGTTATATTATGATTTATGATTTTTTATTGTACTTTGCACTTTTTAACTTTAAAATAGATTTGTTATTTTCATTACAAATTGCAACAAATTATCACCATTATTAATGGTAGATATCGGCTGGATTTGAAACAGGGACTTAAGAAATCATAAGCCACCGGTTCAAGCGCAAATTACATGGGGGGATCACGGTGTTCATGATGCCCCCCCAGAACCTTCGTTTTACCTAATTTTCTCTGGAAATAAAAGACCAAAAAACTATTCACTAAGTATTCACGCATTCACCAAATAAATTTTTGGGCAGGCGACCGGTTGTTCATGGAGCAACCGATACCCTCTGATGGGATCTAAAAATAGACATACTGAGGTATCCCAATTCAAAAGCAACTATTATTCATAATACTATTGTCTATGAATGTAGTCTAAGCGAAGTCCAAAAATTGCACCAGTTACTAATATTTCCGTTACTTTTAGGTAGATAGGTCACAAAATAAACTAACCCCTTTTTTCTCAAAAATAAACTGGTTGGTTAATAATCTGTTGAAATCTTTAATTGTAAATGAGAAAAAGTTTAACTCTTAATTAAAAAGTAAAAAACAACAATAATTTCCACATTGCAAACAATTGCAATACTTTCTACCACATAAAAAATTCCCAAAACCCCAAAAGCATCGAATGCTTCTTATAATTTCTTAAAAAATAGTAAAAAAAATAAAATAAAAGGTAATTTCTCAACTATTTTGAAAAATAATAAGGTTGCTATTTCCGGTAAAAAAATCTCAACTCCTTTTCGGTTCAATAAATACTAAACTAAAATGAAATTGCCCATAAATTTTTTTGAAACCAATAATAAAAAAATATAATTTTCTATTTTTGCACAATGAAAAACAATAAAAAATATCACATTCAGCAAAAAAAAAGTCTTAAAACAATCCATCATTATTATCCAGAGGTCTAGTGATAGTGATGACCTTCCAATTCACCACCGGATGAGAACTCGAATCCTCCAGTACTTTGTTTAGCTGCGTTTTCGTGAAGTTTAATGCTTGCGTGAGCGCCAGCTGCAGCAGCGTTATTTTGAGCCTCCTGGGCAGCAGAGGAAGCTTTTTCTGCTGCTTGTTTGGTTGCTTCATAGTCCACACGAGCAGAGTTCAATTGTTCATCAATAGCTTGCAGCCGGCCCTTGGCTTTTCCAACCATAGCAGTTTGTGAGGCCAGTTCAGCAGCAGCTTCATTAGCTGCCTCTTCAGCATGTTCCACAACACCTTGAGCACTGTTTAACGCACTGCTTAGAATGGATACATGAGCAGCAGCTTGTTGAGCAGCTGTTTTAGCAGCTGAGGCAGCATGTTGGGACAGCTGCAATTGGGCAATTTCTCCTTCAAGCTGTACTTGGGCATCACCTCTTTGCTGTTCCAATCCTTGCAGAAGGACTTGTTTCCCGGCCAATGCAGCTTGTGCCGTTGCGGCTGCTTGAACTGCTGCTTGAGCGAGGGTACTCTTGGCTACATAAGAGGCCTGTACGGCAGCAGCATGTTGATTAGCTACAGCAGAATGAGCCTGATTAGCAGATCCTTGGGCAATAGATCTAAGACCACTTCCGACACTGAAGCCCTTTCCACCGTGACCACCAAGCGATCCTCCGAATGATTCGTGAGACGACACAATACCACCTCCATGCTCGTAACCACCTTCCAGATCTAAACGCTTGTTGATCTTTTTGATCTTTCCAGCGTTAGCAATACCTAAAGATGAGAAAACCAATTACTCACTCTGCTGATTCGTTTCGAACTATTGACTTCTTACTGAGCAAAGCGATGGCTACCAGGGCAACAACTTTCATCTTGCACAGAATAATAGAAACTTTCTTCACGTCAAAGGGAGTAATATCCACACACTATGCAAAAGAAGCACGAACAGCGGCTAAATTTTGACGGTAAGACGATTGGATGCTGAATGATACCTTCCCATCCATAATGCTCCGTTTTATACACGAATTTCGCGCAGCGTCACTCATCATTACAGCTACTCCACGGCTTATGAAATCGGCATCGAAATGTAAAAATCGGTTTTGCGCGTAATCAAAATTTAACGCCAGGCAAAGAAGACGGGATAAAGGTAATGCGCAAGGTGAGGGTGTTCTTCTGAAAAATCTTTCAAGACTGACCATTTGTGTCTGAACCTCGTCTAGACGGGCGCACACACTGCAGATGAAGCGCTCTATTAACTTCTGGTGTGTACTTCAAGTGAATCCATTTCGTTATGCGTTTTTTCACCTCTGCGCCGCCGTGTGCCAACATAATTAAATCCATTGATTTGGCGGCGATAAGTCCATTTGACCTGACAGAGAGAGGCGTTTTTATAACAGTTGAGATTTTAAAGTTGGATAAAGTTGAAAACGTTTTCCTGTAATTGATTGATATCGTAATAGGGTGTTTTGATGACTCAACTGAAGGCCAAGATCGTGAGGTTCATTTGATAAATTTTTGTGACCATATGTCAACAAAACATTGCCATCTATTTTGTTATTTCGATAAGTCTTCCATTAAAATTTTTCGTTTTCAAACATAGTGCGAAAAATTCAAGAAATTTCAATCTTTTTCTTTCTTTTCGTACCTAAGTTCACAATCATTATGTAATTTGTACTGCATTTTTCCCCACATTGTCCGTGTTTTTTCTGGACCTCAGACAATTTCCTAGAGCCTAGGCTTTTAGCACTTGAATGCACCTTTTCCAATTTATTCAAGGTAAAAGAGTTTTTCTGGTTAGAAAAGATATCTTGTAGTTTGTGAAATACTTCACTGTTCTTTATACTACTGTCTGACCTTCTCATTACGATGTGATATGCAGGGCGCTTTTAATTGTGCTGATCACTTGCCTTTGCCAACTTTAGACCTATGAGGCAATGAAAATCTAGTAAATCGATTACGCGCGCACAATTATGGGAGAATACAAAAAAATGAGAATTTCTATGCACCACTTAAACTAAATTCCCATGACGTCGAGTGCTATTTTTTCACGAAATATGCTTTTACTCTATGGTTCTTATTTCCTAATTAATTTTTTCTTTATGTAATTTTCTGTAGTTGATTACAAATACACGATTTCTATAAAGCCTTATGGGCCATTTAATCAGTAACTTATTACTGGTAAGTTATGAAATAAGATCATAACTAACTACTTCATTGATTCTGTGTATGGTTTATTGTAGCTCATTACCACACATGACTGTTGAGTCTGTAATCCAGTTAGTAAGTACCTCCAGCTTACCAGAATTAGTTCCTAACATGCCAGTGGGAAATATTAGAAGCCATTACTTATGTATTTCATTACCTCATGCCTGATTTTATTACAAAACATTAATTGCTTCAAATGTAATAAATTCAGAGCCGAGTAACGTAATCGAGCCATATAGTATTTATTTTTCGCATTCCCTGGTAATGCAATGGGTATTGTCTTTAATCACATTTTTTTACATGTTTTTCTGTTTCAGTTTTCGGGAAACTTCCGTGATTACTTTTCTCCTTTGTAAATAGAAACGGCATACATGAGTTGATTGCTAGCCTTTGTTTTGAAAATTTATTAATTTCGTTTACGTTAGGTATTTACTTAATTAAGTGAAAAGTTTTTATTTAAATATTGTGTCCAATTTTATGTTAACTGTAATAAACGATGTAATTCCGCTGGTAATGAGTAATATTTACTGAATCATATCAGTAGCATTAATGTGCTGTGTAATTACTTGCCGTATTCCCTGGTAGTGCAGAAGGTAATATCTCTATTTTAATTTTTTTTATTCTTTATTCCTATTACCAGTAACGATCTATGAAAGGCCTCTCGTACCTATGATAATTCCATGTTAATTGTAATGAACAGAATAATGCCGCTGTTAATGCATTCCACATTAGTGTGGAAGCTCTTGCTTTCCTTACTGGGATGTATGGGATTCTTTTTGTGTGGAAAAACATATAAAACAATCTTCTTTTATACTATTCTACGCAGAATGAGAAGCCTCTAATAAGAGAACATCCTTCTTCGGGTAAGAAATAAAAAACAATAGAATAATTTTACAGGAAAATGATCAAAGTTCTTTCAACTGTAGATGATAAATTTGTAAATCCATCAGGAAGATTCAGGTCCGTTTGTAAGGACTATGGCAAGGACATATCCTCTAGTAGGTGGTTTCGACTGTAACTATTTCACATACATATTGTAACATTTGAGTGGTTTTTTTAGCAGCGACAGAAACCAACGCAAAGGAGAGTAGATAATGTCGTCCTGGTGTCACTCCTAGAGCTGGCAGTGCTGTGAACTCGAGTCCCACCCATAGAAAGAGCGGGTAAAGGATCAGCGGATTGTGAACCGAATGTCCTGTCGGTTATGAAAAATAACTTCTTTTTTTGGTCTTCACTTTCTATGGAACAGTCTAAAAGTACGGTCATCAAAAGTTTAGATTTAAAATAAACGTTGTTGAATAAGAACGGATTGTGAATTGCTCATTGTTGATAGTGTGTTAATAAATTGTGAACTGAAAGAAGCCTACCTCACGATTAGAATCTCTTGTTTATCCTCAAGAGATTCCATCGATGTTTGGCGGTAGTTCAGAGGATCTCACCAGGACGCCCTAAAATTTCCCAGACATCCAAGGAGAGATAGCCCGAACTAGAAAGCTAAGTAGAATTCACTTTGCATTCACTTTTTCTATACCAAGAAATTCAGAAGATTTTAATTCACTCCTCCCGAGATTTCGACTCGAAAGCTTTCGCTCGGACGTTTGTTTCTCTGAGGAGTACTAGAAAGGCCCTAAGCCAGCATTACCCGCACTCTAACCGGGTCCTGTTTTCGGAAGATTCCTCTCGATAATCGTGGTGTGTCCGATAAAGCAGAAGTCCCCACGGAAAGCCAGTACTAATCACCAAATACAACATAACCGAAATCGCCATTATCCGTGGTCTTCGCGGATACCAGAGCGAAAGCTTCCGCCGAAACTTTTATGCTGGAGGTGGTCGACAAATCCACCGGCGATAGTGCGCTATTAGGAAAGGTCCATCTTTTGACTTAAAAGAAAAAAAACCGAATCCAGGTTGGCACTTTTGAGTGTAAGATCTGGTCCTATTCGGCGCCACTTCACTCCCCTCTGGCAACGTACTCGCGCGCTACTCCCCCACCGACGGCACACAGGTGCTAGAAACAAGAAAAAAAATCGATCTAAACCCGGGTTGGCTCTCGTTCTTTCCCTCCCCTCGCTCACTTCCGACACCCGCGGGCAGATATCCCTCCGTAAATTCGCGTGGCAGAAGGGATTTCCACGTATTTGCCTTTTAGCAGCTGACATTTGTGTTTTCGCCGCAAAAACTGGAAGAAAACTTCGGGCCGAACGAAAAGAAGGAGAGGTCAAGTTACCTACGGCCATTTCATTTGACTCAAACACGGGAGATCTATATTGAGCCGAAAGCTTTGGGACAGAACTTTGGTGGTCTCTCTGGGCAGTCAGATCCCCTCAATCTGTGGGTATTTTATAAACATTGATAAAACTTCCACTTATTGCTCCTTCACTTCCGCTCGGCCGGAGCAATTAGTTAGAGTAAAGACAAATTGCGTTAAAATTAGTGTCCGAAAAAATTCATCGTCTGAACACGGTAAGAATATTGTTAAATATTTTTTATAAGCAAGCTCCTATTTTGAATAAAGGGTAGTCAAACTCCTTTTTAAGACAATGGTTTTTTATATTTTATAATAATTTAATTAAGCCAAATATGCAACATCATAATCCCGTCACTGTATAACTTCCGTGCTTTCTGGGCAAAAGCTTTGACAAGTGATTTTCACAGGGCTCTTCACACAATTCACACAATTCAGAGAGTTCTGTAGAGACCGAAACAAATGGTAACTTCCCAGCAAAGTTCTCTTAAATTTTTGTCGAGTAGATAAAAATGTATCTAGTCTGACGTTGTCATGGTGGAAGGTGACGCTCTTTCTGTTGACTAGTTCCGGCTGATTATTTTGAATTGCTTATTGGAATCTCGCTAATTGTTGTCAGTAAGTGTTTTGCCAGGCCCTTCTAATCCCACCAAACACATAGCATCACCTTTTTTGGCTTCTTCCTGCTTCGGCTACGACCTTTTTCTAAATAAACGAATACTAACAATTTTTGCTCATCCACTAATGTAAAATGTTAGCTATCAATTGACGCTAAGTATGACCCGATGCGGCTTATATTACCTGAGATATGTGATCCCAAAGCTATCTAGCGAGAAAAGGGCTCAATACCTTTTCGGCTACCCAATATTTGCTCCATCCTAAACAAAAAAATAATAAAATGGTCGAGTGGCAGCAGATGTTTGCGGTATCGGATGGGCATGCAAGCTTGGTGGGTGAAATTTGGCTAAAGGACCATATTCTCTTTTTTGCAGGATTATAGATTGTTCCGTAACGATCGAAAGCCTCGAGTCAGCGGTGGTAGTAATCCAACTTCGTTACCATATTAGGGCAAAGATTGTAGGTGCTTCCTCAGGAAATGGAGTTGAGTTTATTCTGGCAGAGGGCGAAATTTTAGGGAGCAATTTCCCGGATCAAAACATAAACCTAAATGCTATTGTAGTCGTAAACTTGACATTGCTTTTAATGATTATATTAGATTTATTTTTGACCTCTACAGATTTAACAATTTTTGTATTTTTAGGTAATCTCCTTTTCTCTGCATTATAAATGTTAAAACAAATCAAGATAATTTCAATCTTCACATAAGCAAAATATTAACACGTTCACGCCGGCGTGTACCACCGGTGGTACACGAGAGAACTTTAAGAGAAAATTACATGCTAAACTAAATACAACATGAGAAAGCTCTCTTACTATTATAGCGCCGGCGTGAACGTGTTAAAGGTTGAACTAAATGCCGGATTTATTTTATAGGAACTAGGCCTACCATATATGCATATATGACAATGGCACGGCGGGTGAGGTGGGGCAACAGGGGATTTCCTTGGCTCCTTTCTTGTCTTCTCCCAGATCGGAAGAG
>QYTT01091371.1:6927-22435 GCA_006980735.1 Dasypogon diadema
ATTTACCTTTAGAAAAAGCAATTACTTTAGTATCATATCTGAAAAAATTGCAATAAAGCTATATCGAAAAATTTTTTAGCAAGGTTTAAAGGTTCGGCTTCATTTTTGGTCATTTTCGAATGGTAATCAAAAGAAAGATTCTTTGTTTTCTATTCGCGCCTGCTCCCTGGCTAAACCTCTGAGGAAAATATTTCATCTATCATATTCTAAAGGTGTTTTTCCATCGCTGTGGAAACTCTCTCATATTCAGCCAGTTCCAAAAAAGGGAGAGGCATGCGATACCTCTAACTACAGACCAATAGCTATCACTTCGATTCTGGCAAAGGTTTTTGAGACTCTTATCAACGCACAATTGATATTTCAATGTTTGTTGTGTATCTTAATTTGATTAATGGTCTGATGTTATTGAATGTTTCTGTCAAATTAGGTATCAAGAAGTTCGTAAGGTTGTTCGATGAAAACATCTTTAAATCTGAACATACGATTTTAAAGACCTTTTATTATTTGGTTTTATGCTTTTTATGAAACTCATCGCATCGTCAAATAATTCTGAATTTAGCTTGTATGGATTTTTAAGCCCTGTCAGCGTTATAAACCATCTGCTCGTTGCACATAATTGGGATCTACCAGCTTTATTTATCATCTATAGAGAGAATTTCCTCTACTCTTGAATACGAACACAATAACTGTTTCTTAAGAGTACTTCAAAAGAAAAGCCCACTTGCTCTTATCTTAAAGCGTTCATAAAAAACATATCAACGTTGGCTTTCAGGACGTGCTCAGTTCTGAAACAATTTCGAAGATTTTGTCACTATCAATTTCGATACTTACATTTCAGGTTTTTTTATAGTATTTTCTTAATTACCCACAAGGTTAAGCGTTCATAAAGAAATAGTACCTCGGCGACCGAGCTTGCTCGTGAAAACGAATTTTCCCATGTAAATTTTATCGAAATCGTTAGAGCCGTTTTCGAGAACGCGATTACAAATATATATACAAGTGTCTCTCGTTTAATCCTCTTTGTGTTTTTGTTAGTTGGTCCTACTAACGGTTATTTGTCTTGAATACCAATGTGGGAGCCTAGTCTCAACGCATTTCTATTGAAATATATGTACGCTCGTGCGGAGATAGGTAAAAGTTTCTCAGCTCTTTGCTGAGAAGTGCGTCTTCTGAGTTAGGAAGAAAACTCAGTTTAACAGTTATATGTCTACTATACTAACATCTTCTTTTGTCCTTTGGTTGGTCTACCGGAGATGGGTAAATTTTTCTTGGCACCTCGCTGAGAAGTGCGCCTTCTGGGCTAGAATGGAAACTCATTATTGTTATTAATAATGTAGTATGACCAGGGTGAGCTGTGACCCTACTAACACAATGGAATTGGAAACTGTCGTGAACTGTCAGTTTGCTGGAGGTACTTTCTTTATTAAAAACGGACGCAGAATATATAGTTTTTGTTTAGATGCGTAATTTTAGTCGTCAACATTTTAAGATATAGGCGTTTTGTGATGGATGTGGCTTGGAAATTGGGGGTTAGAAGTTTATGAACTTTATTGTTGATGGAAATGCAGAAAGTGCTATCTTCTTAAATTGAAACAGTTGTTGATAGCATACCCTGCGAAGAATAACAGCCAACAAGTGTTTCGTTGTAATCAAGAATTTTCACTTTCTGCCGTCCGTTTATTTTGTGAAGGAACATCAGGCTTTCATCTTCTTCGAAGTACTTTGATTCGTCCTTATGAAATTGTAATGTATTTATAATGGCATAAATTGCTCTTCTTTTGTTATTCCTCGTGATATCTAACGTAATGTTCGACATACAATTGACAGAACGCAACATCAACAAACTCGAACATGGGGCTTAACACTTGGGAGCAAATGGCACTTACGCAAAGGGATATAATAAAGTGTTATGGTTCGGTAACAAAATCGAAAACGCCCTAAGTTACAATAACAATAAAATTCAAAGGCCGTGAGCCAACTCACCATTTGAAAAAAAATTTATTTAGCAGATTCCTTTTTAGCTTCCTAATTAGTTTTTGAAGGTTTGTGTCTTAGGAAAAGCATGCTCGGGAATTGGCTGACAGATGTTTACTTTTCATTTGGCAATTAAGCAGTGAACACAGCGTATAGTTTTACCGTAAACCTCTATAATGTAATTTTCATCGAAATCGCGAAAAAACGAGAATTGCTCGTTTAATAAAACTGTAAGAATTTAAAAGTTCGCGTTCAGAGCCAGTTTATGACTTATAAAAAATCTTTTCTTTTACAGACAAACAATATTGCCAAAATTCTTGAAAGCCTTGAACAGGCGCATTGAACCTTTTCTTGTAAACGCTTTAAGAGAACAACGGCTGAACTTGTATACAACGTCAGCCCATTTACTCTTATCTTAAAGGGTTCGTTAAAAAAATTGTTAATATTAGTGCTCAATTTTGCATTAATTTAATTTTTATTTAATATTATAGAATTTAATATTTACTTTTGTCTTACTATATTCCTTGGTGAAAGTTTAATAGCGGAAAAAAATTTCATAAAATTATTTACAAATTAGACAAATTAGAACTTCCTGTTTAGTGCTTACACCATCAATCAATGCATTAAACTTGCACGAAAGTGTTTTAATTACTTCCTTATTAATTAATTTGGTAATGAACTTTATTAGTTGTTATTCGATTCGAGATATGAGTTTGTATTCCTTAAGTCCAGTAACACCATTTACCATTAGTTACGCCAAGTGGCTTTCAATAGAGCACATATTCTGTCAATTTTCCATATGAAATACGTGATTATTAAATATGCGGACATTGTTAGATATACAGCATCTCTTAATTACCCAAATCCCCTGCTCAGGAATTCCGTAGTATTAGGGAGCGGAATCACTAAACAAGAAATTTCCGTATTCAAGTTATCCATCGTAAAGTAGAAAAGCGTTCGTGAAGGAACCAATGCATTTTTCGTTTTTGTCTTTATTAATAAAAATAAATGACATTTACACTTTTGAACATATAAAATTGTTCTTCAGCCATTTGGATCACTTCATTAAATTAAATTTTAAATCATTCAAAGATTATGTTAATATTTTATTGTAGGGAAAAGAACAGCTCTTTTCATAATAATATTTTTTTAAGAGGACCGTCCAGTGATTTTTGACCAAAAATTATTAATGAAAATTTTTTATTGCGTATTATGACTTAAAGTATCATGTGTTTTATAATGTGCTTTATAATGTAGTGTTGTCCGATTTTAAAAAATCCACATGGAAAATGGGTTATTAAATGTTTTTCTAATGAGGTTCGCGGGTGAAAAACACAAAATCGGCACGCGTGTAAGCCTCTAAAACAGAAACAAAAAGCAAAAGCAAAAGAACTTTATAAAAAGAAGAAAGAAGGTACATGTTACGGTCCTGTGAAGACCGATTAAGAATATTAGATTTGTAATAGGTTTTAATATTATTTTATGTATATAAACTAAACTTCTTACTTCACCCGATTATCTGGAAAACTTTTTTTCTGACAAATTCTCAACTTTAAAAAGTTAAAGATACACGAATTTCCATCCGATTTTAATTTAGTTTTGCTAAAATGTTCAGAATTTAATAAAGAGCAGATTTGTCAGACAGAATTTTGATTACATTATTATAAAAAAAAAGTTATACATATAAGTGTAAAAGAAATGCAGAAAAAAACACTATTTTAGACCTGTTTTTGACTTTTCTGCATGAAATCGTATATTCCCAGAAAACGATATATGGTATTAAAATTTTGTCTGACAGATCTATTCTACAAAAAATTCTGAATATTTTGACGCAAATTAAATCAAAACCGGATAAAAATTAATGTACCTTTAACTTTGAAAAATTCCCCATATTTCATTTGTTGTTAATAAAAACATGATTTGTTATTACTTTTTTCCACAAACGAGTTGATTTTTATTTTCTATCCATTAATAGCTATTTGTAAAAAAATTTCATCAAAATCGGTTGAATGGTACAGATTTTAGTCATTTTACTGGACGGTCCCCTTAAGTATTTCATAAACTTAGAGGACAACCCCATGATATACACAGCACGTCATAGGCGGAAATTTTTTTGCAAGAGGTGGTTGGAAATTATAAGCTCACAAATGTTGCAAATACGCTATAATTTTTAGAGTAAAATTTTAATTGTAGAACATACCATTGGCTTCGCAAGTACAATTCTCGTCAGTAGAATTGACTGAATCACTGATACTCAAATAAACCACCTTGCCCTCCTCCCCTTATTATCTTTGAAGTGTCTAAATCAATCTCTGCATATTGCTTCCGATAGAGGAAGGTCGCCGTAAGTTTCAGCAAGAATACTTTGTGCCTCATCTGCATATTTTTTTTGAATAAAATAGTGCAGTAAAATTCCCCATAAATAATCTTTTTTTGGCACAAAATATGACATGTTTAACACTATGAAAAGAAAGTTATTTACACTTCGACGAAATGACATACATCCCAATATTAATCGGTCTTATTGATTCATGTCATGATTTACAAACGTTGATATTGATATCTAACTATACGTAATCGTACATAAACTAACAATTTAATACTTAACATAACGCCCTGCAAAGGAGTCAATTACATAGGAGTGTATCAAAATAGCCTATTATTATTACCTCTACTACTTCACACTTGTACAAATCCCACTGCATGGCTGAGTATTTTTTTGTCTCGGGAGTTTTGACCTATCCAACATTCTTTCCAAGAAGGGAGGTAACAATTAGTTCAGACCAGGAATTAAATACCCTGAAGGGAACTTACATACCATCCTATATCTTCCATAGGCTATGAAATAACTGCACACAAGTCATATACCAAAATAAAGGGGAAGTTTAGAAATAATGAGTAAAAATGGTAGGTTAATGGGACATTTTGGCGGGGAAAACCCCAGAATTTTTGTTTTTCTTGATATTCCCTACCATTTGCTAACGTATGACCGTTTTAAGACCAAACACCCTGTATAATAAAAGCCATGAAAGGGGCCAGAAGGCTTCGCGGGTGAAGAATATACACATTTTTTAGTCCCTAAAATATCCCCTGAAAATTTTTTATACAAATTTTTTATAAAAATTTTCAGTATAGGCGTAGTTATAACAGGAACAACAACGAAGAGATTTAGGGAGCGTGCGCAGGTAGAAACGCTATGTATTCAAAATATCTACCCGCCCATTTTTTTTTGTTTGTAATCGTTGAACCGCCTATAATATCACTATGAATTTTATTTTTTTTATTTATATAGGGAATTGTAGGAAAGTTTTTTTGCAAAATGGGTCAAAAAGGGTCTAGGGAAAGTGGTGAGCGTAGTGATCGGCCAAAGAAACGAAAGTTCTACAGTAATCAGTACAGTGCCTCTCAGGAAGCTAGAACGGCAGCGCAGCTTTGAGGAGGGAGAGCAGTGACCCTTTTATAGTCTTGGCAAGATCATCCGTTGAAAATTTACTACTATTTAAATCAGAAAAACTTTAAACACGTTTTTCGCTTTGTCCTAAAATTTAACATAAATATTCACAACACTTATGGGTACCTCGTGAACCACGGTCATCCACACCCTTCCATTATCCTTGGTTTTGGAAGGAATATTTACCAAAAAAGCTGTTAAAATTCAACATTTAAAATCTAGGTGGCCGCCATTTGGTATTCTTTCTGGACGATCGTTGTTCACACAATAACAACATGTATTAAAATTTTAATACGCCATAAATTTCTACTTTCAGTCTTTCAGAACAGTTCGGCTTCCAGAGTCCTCCCAACCGTTGAGGTGTCTCCCGAACATCCTTACATTAGAATATATTTAATATTTCGGGTTTTTCAAATCTTTTTGTAAATATTAGACCCTAAGAAAATCAAAGCATACAAAAGCCTTAAGATTTCTCTTTTACTTTTACTAAAGAAATTTTCCAAAAACCACTCAACTTTCCAATTTTATGAACGCTTTTAAGATCGGAATAGGTGGTCCGAATATAAGCCATCGATCTACTTTGACTACTTCCTCCTATATTGAAGTGTTCATATAAAATGTTTCTTGTATGAGTTGCAAATTCTGCTTCATGGCTTGAGTTTTATAGTCTCGAATATTTTTGCTTATCCCTCCTACACTACCTTAAATTTGTTTTCCTTTTTCTCTTTTTCTTTCTGTCTTCCTCATCTTGTTTACATAAAATTTCCATGTCGAAAAGGCAATAACTTGCTTAATAATTTTTTGAGGGATTTTTCGGCTTTTAAACTCAGAGGTTTTGAAGTGAAAATTCGAGTCAGAAATATTTTGTAACGAAATTCAAATGTAAAGGGTAGAGATGTAAAAGTTCCGGAAAAAGGCCGCTTTTTTCGTTTTTTTTAAATTCTATACTACTTTTTTCATAAATCTTTATCTTTCTTTTGTTTAAAAAAGTATGGTTTTTTACGGTTTTTTATGGCTTTTTATGGTTCCGTACGGCTTTTTACAAAGGAACGCCCTATTAAGCCAGCCACGCATTACTGGGATTTCCCTATTTTATATGCAAATTAATTGTGGGTTTTACGACTTTTCGTCAGCACAATTTGAAAAGGGAAGGACGATTGAATTATATCTTCTCTTTTATTTCCTGTCAACATTATAAAATTGCAAAATGTCTAATTTTAAATTATTAAAGCAACAAAATTTTGAAAGCCCTTTCCTTCGTTTCTTTACAGGATAAAAGCTTTGCCTTTAATGGTACTAAACATAAAAAACCGAAAAAAATCATAAAAAGCCATGACGTCATACTGTTCTCGTTACCCGATTAAAGCATGAAAAAGACTGTAAATAAAAGCCGTAAAAACAGAAGAAAGCAACAATCGGCTAATCAACAAGGTTAGGCAGCAAATGGCGTGGTTAATATTAAGATGGTGGACCGATTGTGTTGGCGGTATTCCCGAGTTGAAAAGTATGCGTTAAGGGGTCCCTTACTGTAGAAATCTAGGTGATTTTTAAAAATCAATTTAAAACAAAATAAAACAAAATGACGTGTAAATCTAAAAAAGCATAAGAAATTTCAAAATTGTGAAAATAGCACAGACTTGAATACAAACAAATGTCAATTTTTAAAGTGAAACTTCGATAGCGAAATTTTTGTAACGAAATTCAAAATGCAACGCTGAGACAACAGTCGGAAGTCAACAGGGTTGTGGTCAGTATTAAGATGGATTACCACTTCCGTTGGCAGTGAATATTTGCAGCGTAACTGAATTTTAGAGAACTGCGAGTGTGATGCGCGCATTTACGAATTGTCTGGATTCAGTAAACAGAGCTCCTAGAATTTAATCTATGTGGGTGAAGCATGTACCACTTTGGTTTAAGCCTTTGTACTCAACGGGCCCCCTGTACGGAACGTTGGACACATTCCGTTGCCTTGTGTTATATTCTCCTATAACATTACATATAAATTGGAATTAATTCTTTATAAGATCGTTAAACCAAATAATAACTACAAGCATATGTCGCATTTAAAATTTGTTAAACAATAAATTAGTAGATGAACTAGTAAGAAACTTTCGACAAGCCGGCTCTTCACAAAGACGTGCTCTTCTCTGCACAAACAAGAATAGATTGGATGGTAAGCTTCCCATCTTACTTTCTGGGAATACTAAGGGCCGAAGCACTTTCAGAGCCGCAAGTACCAAGCCGCAGGTACCAAGTATATGATGCCGACACATCGGTATCATACCGAGAGAAGCCACATTCAGAGTACCAAGCCGCAAACTTCATTCAATACTGACAACTTTAAAATATTTATAATTGACAATTTATCAAAATAGTTTAGATAAATTTCAAGTTTTTATGTTCCGTAAATTTTATATTATGCATGAAATTATTTTTCCTCATAAATGCAATTATTTTTCCCCATTTGAAACTCTTTTAATTTTGAGACCTGAAAAAATTATAAATTTACACTTATTCTGTTGGCACTACTGTGGTATCAGTAACAAAATTTAAATCTTTCCAAATTTGGGTAGCAAGCATCATTTGATACCGGTACCAAATGATGCTTGCTACCGCCAATGTGGAGGCTATCATAAGTTTTCGTTGTTGAAACTTGAATTTGATACCTAGTACTTGCGGCTTGGTATCTGCGGCTCTGAATGTGTTTAGGCCCTAAAGATTGTGTTGTGTGAGTGTACTCAAATAGAAAAATTAAAGTAGGCCGAGAAAAAAACCTAAAATGCGACACTTGTGTAGATAATCTGTGTAAGCATATCAGTGATTGCTTTCAAATATTTCATACAATCAAAAACTATAAAGACTAAAATCATGCAATTATATCACAATTATATTATATCTATATCAACTATATCAACTGTATCAATTTGTATAGTTAAATGTTTATCGAAATCATATCTGTTTTAATTCGTTAATATATCTTGTTTATTGCTTCGAGTTGCTGGTATATCAAGTAGAATAAACTTTTCGATTGCAAAGGTTTAATAACAAGGTTCCCTTCTAGCGAACTTCTCAGTGGGGTACGAATAACATTTATTTGTTGGGTTAGATTAAAATTAAGAAGATCAGATAGTGTAATAATGTTTGAGAATACAATCAAAAAATGATAAGACTAAACAGAGGCGTTAAAGCAAAGTTCCATAATAGTGTTAACTGTTAAACACATGCAATTAATGGGTTCATGCTTTCTGTAGTTAATCCTTGAGAAGTTGACATGCAAGAGATGGGGACCTTTTAAATGTGACTATTAACCCTAAAGGACACTTTACCAGCAGTTGCGAGGGGTCAATATTAAAATTCAAATGCTGATGTTCAAGAACTATTTCGGTAACTCTACATTGTTATTCCAATGAAATAAAATTCACAAGTTTGATCCGTTAAGAAATATAAATATAATTCCTGCATCTCGACATCTTCGAGCAGTGGCTTAACAAGACTAGTTATATAATGTTTAGGTCACTTTAAGGTTACAGAACTTCTTGGACCATTGTTTAATTAATTCAAAAATACTTTTGGAAACATTGTAATTGATATGAAAAATCAAATCAAATATTATACCTAGGTAGGTGCTTTGGCAGTGTTCCCAAGACGAGACGACGCAAGGCGATCTTTTATGTGGAGTTTGCCGTGAAAATGAGAATTTTTAAATGATTATAAACTGTTTTAATCAAAAATAGAATTAGTGAGAAATAATTAAAAGTCAAAGACATACACGAAACAAGTTTCACTTCAACCCTGAGCTTATGTGGGTGTTTTACAAAGTAAATAATACATAGCTTTTCTAACACAGCTGAGGATTGAAAATTTTAACTGACGATCCGTATTTTCCTAATTTAGCCCCAATGAAGTTCCGACTTTTATGCTCTTTCCGAAGTGGTATAGTGAAAACAAATTTAATAACTACAATTAAATGCGAAAACAAATATTTTTAAGTATCATGAAAATCAAAATGTATAGTGGAATGAATTTATATCTCTAAATGGACTTTATGCAATGGATTAGAATAAAATAGATTTTTTGTAGTTACCTAACATTTAATTTATCTGAGCCTAATTCACAAGTCCCACGAGATGTGGGATATATTATTATTTCACTCTGTGTTTAGTGATATTGAGGATTTTTGCTGTACGCTTAAGTAGAATGCCATTTATTTTGGTATTAAAGCATTTTCATTGGTTTTCTTATGAATCTTAAATAGTTAAATGTTTTTTTACTCCAATTCTTCTCTTTTTTAATTTATTTGTAGGTATATTATAAGCAAGACATATAATTTTGTATAAGAAATCGTTTCTTGTTTTATTTGTAGTTCTTCAAGTTAAAGATTTCTAAAAACCCTTTTCAACCCTTAGTTAATTAAATTTTACTTGTTTACTTGTCTGCAGATGTATATTACACAAAAATTTCCACAAATCCTTAGCAAAATACAAATGAATTTTAAATTATATCTGTGCACACTTCAAAAACGAAATAACTGTAAGTATTTCAATCAATTGAATTGCATTAATTTCCCAAAGTAGCTCTCTTCTCATGAACCTGACCTAAACTTATTACGTAAGCCACTGTAAGACCGAAGGTATCCATGTAAAAACTTGAGGCCTACCTTGCATATCCATCTCAAGCCAAATACATGCTCAGCAATGGAAACCGAGCAGAAATATGGAAAACTCAACCAAGAAAAGGCGGAGAGCCCACACTCTTTAACGTAGGTACTTTAAAATTAACAATAATTTCCAGTCGCCATAGTATCACAGATTTTCCACAAATTAAACCATCAGCAAAGCTATTCAATCGCCCCAAAATCGCGGATAAAAGAGACATCAAAGGATGAAAGCGACTCGAGAGCCTTTCCTGGGCGGGGTGGCAATAAAATGACGACACCTATCCCAGATAACCAAAAAGGCATGGAACGGAGGCAAACTGTCAAAAGGCAATTTACCAGAAAATTATATAAAATGCAAAAAAGCGAGTTTCGGATAAAAATATCTGAGGGACTTACCTGTGATTTGGTGCTAATCCATTGTCGGCCGAATTCTCATGGTTTTCATGGTTTCATTTAAAAGGCACACACATGTTACATATAAATTGAGCCAAGCAACGCAGTTACTCTATTAAAATCAACTGAAAAACTGCCAAAAGAATGGTAAGATGTAATTAACACATTTCGGGGGATTTGTGGGAAAATAATAATTCTGGGAGGTGGATACGTACACTTTTGAATTTCTAGGGTTATGACACACAGCGCTTATTCAGCTCAAATCTACGGCTAAATTAGACCACTTTCACCAAAGAACTAATTTGCATTTCGCGCATTAACTCAATTTCTTTCCTTTTCGATTTTGTTAGAAAGTCTCAGTTGTCTTAAATTTCTCTTAATTTTTATTTTAATATTAAGTCTAGTAGTCACGAATGCACATCTAGAAAAAATAAAGAATATAAGTAAAACCAATATCGAGGCAGGAAGAGGATTTTTTCGAGTTACACACAAAAAATTTGCCGATTTTTTCAATATTTTCAGTGTTAATCTCGCCAGCACAAAATATTACTTGGAAAATTTTATCACTGGACCATGGACAACATTTTTGAGTACGGCAACTACCTACTACAGTGCAGGGGGTCCCAAGGACCACGAATAATTGTGTGAATTTCGTTTATAACTCCCGAATTAAGCACAGCTATCTTTATCTTGAATATCGTGCAAATTGAGGCGAGTACCTAAGATTTCTCACTGATTACGTGAAAACAAGGCGAATGGAAACTTTCTCAGTGATTCGGAAAGCACCAATTTTTCACATTAAACACCCCCGAGAGCAAGTTCCAATCAAACCTATTACTTATTCTGGAGCACAAATTTTAATTAAACTTCGAAAAACAACCTATTTCGGGTCCCGATACGTTTTTATTGCAGAGAAATCCAGTTGATGGGCGCTACACTACCCTTCCTGCTCGGTGTGGCTTGAACGAGGAGCACTTTTCCTTGAAAATTTTCTATTAAAATTAACCAGCGATTATTTGTTCGGTTTTTACTGATATATTGCTTTGAGGGATGTAACAACTAAACGAATCGAGTGATTATACTGATGGAGATATTTTTTATTCTTCTTATTGTTTGCCCGTTTTGCACGTCTACAAGTCTTGTCTGCGGAACCGCCCTAAACAGTCACAGAAAAACTAAACGAAAAATGGTGTATTTGACGACAGGACCAGTCGTGCTGCTTCGTGCAGTAGTCGGCAATCGATATTTCTCCACTTTACATTCACTTCAGTCAGGGTATGCTGATGGAGAGTTTTGGACATGGTGTGCCAACTTAGAGAGTCCTTTTGGCGGGAGATGTTGGAGTGTATCCTTTGCAGCAGTAGGGTGATTCCAAAATCCTGATTTTCACTTTTTTCGCTTTTGCTGACCTGAAAGTTAAATCCTTATTGTTTATGTGTTAAGATTTTAGCGACTTTGTCAACTGGTTCATAGAGCACGTCCCCCGACTTTTTCAGGGTTTTACAACGCAGTACGTATTATGTCCTTTTTATATTAAAACCTCTTATAAAGCAGGATAAGATAAAGACATCGTGCAAATAAAAGCAGTTAACTTTGTCACATGGGTTAGCCAAAATGTTTTTTGAATTGCGGTCAGTAAGCAGTAGAAATAAATTTATTTCCCTTTATATGCACACTAAGAAAAAAATCATTGTAAAATCAAATTTTACAAATATGATTCAGTAGTTTTTCGTTATGATTTGGCGTCATTAAAGTTTTAATTTATTTCAAAGCACTTTGAACCAATATGAAGCATAAATAAAGTAATGTAATATTAAAGTAAAATGATATCATTTTAAATTATATTCTTTCACCGTTTAAATCAATGTAACTCAATTTTAAATCAAAAGTTTCAACAATAAAATTTACGTTGATGCGATTTAAATTTGAATATGTTTTGTCTGTTTTTTAAATTGATCATATTTTTGATTTTTCAGATAATAGCCAAAGGAGCCAAAGGCTCCCTTTTGATTCTAATGGATATAATTGAACATTTATTTATTTCTGTTCTGTTTGATTCAAATCAAATTCATATCATCTGAAAATGGAGTAAGTAATATTAAAAAGTAGAAATAGAAAATAAAAACAATAAATTTTTGATAATTTAAACACTTTATTCGAAATTTAAATCATATTTAACCATGAACTTAGGTAATTATATTTAATTCTTATTTCATTTCAATACAGAGACATAATAATCTTAAAAATAAGCTTACATGTATATTGCCATTTATATTTTTTATAAATATAAAAATAAAGATGTAAATATTATAATAGTTATTCTTAAAAATTAAAATTCGTGATACCCTTTTCGAGGGTACAAAAGTCCCTGTCGGGACAAAATTCTCAAACAGTTTGCAATTAGTGTTGGGCAAAAAGGAATAACTACATCGAATAATTCGAATAACCACCAAGAAATTAGTTATTCGATAACACAATTTCACGTTATTCGATGTGTTCGAATAATTGGGAAAAATGTTCGAATAATTTCCAATGTATAAAAATTTTCCCAATTTGCATAAATTCTTTTATATTTTATCGCAGATTTCCGTGCTGAAGCAAAAATCGTACGCCACTAGAAAAAAACTACTTTTTACTAAATAAAATGTTCAAATCTTTAAAGAAATCTAAAAATTACATTCAGGCATAGGACACTTGATTTCATATCATGCTTCTCCAAAACAAAGTACACTTTGTTAGTTTGTTTATCATTTTTATTTACTTTTTTAATTATTTTTCTCGGAGCGACTGTTTTCTAAAGCAGGTGAAGTTGTAACGGCCAGGAGGAACTTGCTGTCACGCCAAATGGTAAAAAAATCTTGTTTTTAAATGGAAATATAAACACATAAAGTGATTTTTATTTATGTTATATAATTATTACAAAGGCATAAACAGAGCTGATTATTCGATGGTCGAAATTATTCATTATTCCATCATTTGATGGTTCAGATTATTCGATAGTGCCCAACACTATTTGCAATAGTGATTCGAAAAGTGAAGTGATCTTGCTTAGAAAAGTGAAAATGTCAAAAATTTAATACCGTACTGTAATCAAATTTTTAATAAAAGACGGACTAACACCGACGGAGATCCAAAGAGCGGATGGATCATATATATAGAGTATCTTCACCGTCATAGCCATAGTTAAACATTGGTCAAAGCTTTTTCGCTGCAGACGGAAGATGATTTGGGTACGTACCCAGGGTAATGTGGATTTGGTCTAGAGAGTTGTTCTAACGGACCGCCTGTTAAAGACCAGGAAAATCGCAGAACAAACCGGTATATCGAAAATAAGTGTCCTCCGGATTCTTCATGAGCATTTGCCTACCCAAGGTAAGTTGAGTGCTGTCAGAAATTTTTGGAGTTGTGTTCTCCATAGGATTGTGGAAGAGGATGAAACTATGGTTCTTTACCATGATCCCTTGTCCAAAAGAGATTCAATAGAGTGGCATCGCCCCAGAGAACCAGTGCCGAAAAAAGCAAAGGTCACACAAAGAACGAGAAAGGTCATGGCACCAGTTTTGTGGGATACGGAAGGTATTCTGCTGCTGGACTTCAAGGAACGTAATATCGTTGTAAATGCCATATACTATGCTGACCTTCTACGAAAGTGACGTAAAGCCATTATCGAGGAAAGGTATTATTACTGCTATTACACCATAATACACTGCTGCTATTTCAAAGATTGCTGTTAAGGAATACGGCTTCGAGGAATTGGATCATCCACCTTACATCCACACTTGGCGCCGAGTATCTATTTTTTATTTGCGACACTAAAATCAGATTTCCGGGAAAATAAGTTTAACACCGATGAAAAAATCAATGAGGCGGTTAGGCAGTATTTTGAAGACAAATCTTCAGACTACTATTTTAACATTTTAACAGTATTATGTGTTGAAATAAAGAGAGAATATATCGCAAAATAATCAATGGGCCACGAATACTTGTACCACACTACGTATATGCAATACAGGGCCCAGTTCGCGTTATTCGACGTCGAGGCGTCGACAGAGAGAGTCGTAGATTCGACAGGTTTCAGTCGACGCCAGTTTAGGCGTCGAAAGGGCGGTTGAATAAAATTATTTTAAAAATTATGTGATTAAAAAAGAATGGCATAAATATTTGGAATTAATGATAACACTCATTTTTAATGGAAAACTGTCAAAAATTAAATATCTCCCGGGGAACCATATAATTAATTTTGTTATCTACAATAGTTTAAATGTATATATATTGCATAAATTATAATATTAATATCAATATTCACATTAGAATACTTTCAGGACACAAACTAAAGGCCAATTTACATTACTACAACATTGTAAGCAAACAGTGTGAGTAGGATAGATAAAGCTAACATGATAAAATACGAAAAAAGACAAAACATATGCCAACAAAATTTTACGAGCTAAAATGTCAATTTCCCCGCTGAAACAGAATTTTTCTTTCCCTTTCATTCTTTGTCCTTTTTTTACACATATCATCAATCAATAAAACCATCTCGTTCAGGTTTTCAGTAAAAAAACATGTTGCTGCTATGTAAATTGGCCTTAAGGCAAAGCAAATTAAATTACTTGTTGAATATATGGAGAAAAATCCCAATCTAGCAATCTAGAGTCAACTGCAAATGAAAATGTACTAAGCCATGAGCAATGACTGGCAGGTCACTTGTAAAAATCCCTTTAGCGAACAAACACATTGACATTCAATACACTCACCCTTAAGGCATTATTATTTTTCCTTTTAGAGATCTCGACACCTATTTATACTTTGCTGTCAAATTTTTTTAAATATTGTTGAATCACAGCGGATTATGTGAGTTTTTAATACAGTGGTCTTTTTCAAAAACGACAAACGACGTGTCGAAATGCGTGAACTCAAATGTCGGCATAACGTTTTTGAAGTCGTTTTTAAAACGTCGTTGGTCGACACGTCGCCGTCGAAATACGCGAACAGTTTTGCCCACATTAGTTTGTATTTTAATTGCTATGATG
>QYTT01091373.1:2731-20620 GCA_006980735.1 Dasypogon diadema
TGGACACAGCTGCACTACAGCACTTTTAAAAATTAGTAATGATATTTCTTCCGCAATTGATAAGAATGAATTAACAGTTTTAGTTCTTCTAGACTTCTCTAAAGCCTTTGACAATGTTAATCATCGGCTTCTTTGTGGTATGTATATAACCTCCGCAGATACGACCATGTTTCACAATTTACTAATTCAATTTTGGGCTGCAGCATTTTTAAGTATTTTGATTTTCGTTCTGTCATGTTATTAGCCAAAATTATCAAGTATCAAGCCCAAGTTATATTTTCGAACTCCTAAACTTTGCTAGATCCAGTAGGACGTACAATATAATTTTGCCACGATGCAATTATTTAGTCATTAAACGCCTGTTCTTCTGCCATGTTATTAAAATTTGGAATAGCCTGCTATTTTCGATTAAGTTCTCGCTTCGGTCCAGCACGCTCACCTCAATCAAAAATAGTATCTTTAACTTTTTAATCTCTGTTACGTAATCTACTTACTATGAACTTAATTAATTTTCTCAACTGTTTTGTTTACACACAATATTACTTTATCTGAAATTCTCAGGATTCGAAATATTTTTCCTTTTTTTTTTTAAGTATATCGTTTGATCCATTTTTGTGCTACATAGTTTATTTTTGTATTTCTTCTTGTACATAATGAAAAGACTTTATCTTACTTGTACAATGGTTACTTTTTTTGAATAAATTGAAATTGAAATTTTCTGAAGCTACTAGCTACTAAAACAAACAGGCGCGTTCATTTAAAATTTGGACTCGCAACTTCGCATCGGTTCTTGAGTCTTGACAGCCTTTAACGTAAACAGCTCCATGGAAGCAATGCGTTTGATTTGGCACTAAGAGGTAGCAATTGGCAGCATTGCTCGTGGCAGCACTTAGCATAAACGCAGCCTAAGTCTAAGGATGCCTGAATCAATTTCACACACAGAGGGATTGGCAAAATACGGTTTTAAAAAGTTAACTTCATCATTAAAAGGAATTTACGAACAAAATTTTTTTTTAATATAATAAAAAAATACATTTTTTTGAAAATTCTGGAAGTATGTACCCCCTTAAATGCTGACTGCACATATTAGCGAAGAAACGAGACTCCTTTTGGAAGCCTGATAAAGGGCAAATGTTTGGGATTTGACGGTTCTCATAAGTTGAAATTACTACATATAGATAATTATTTACAAATTATAAACTTTTATAAAATCTCTCAAGTCATCACATTTTTTATTACAATCAAGTTCCTTCTAAATGAAATCAGCAGTTATACCTACAAATTGTCTTGAATAGTAGAAATCTTTTTACCGAGCACCATAAATCCCATAATCATCGATGTCTTTCTCCACTGAAACTTCTTATCTGAACTTTGCGCTGCCAGAAATAGGAACGTTCAGATTTTAATTTTGTGTCCAGCTCCACAACTGAAAAAGTTAATATTTGCCCGTTTGATATTTTCACAGTAGTGGCATAATTGGCCATTGTAAATCGAACTGAACTTCAACTTTAAAAGTTTAATTTGCAGCGCAAACTTTCCTCAATAAGTTAAAATCGAAGAAAAATTTGTTGTGAAGTTGTTGATTGTTGTTGCTGCTGTTTAAGCACTTTTCTGGGGCACTTTTTAATTTTCTCTGCCCCTTGCCTCTCTGCTGCACTCATTACAATTTCAGATTAACTGAAATTATACAAAAAACGGAAAACTTTTTCTACTTTGCCGTACAGCAGTTATGTCAGTTTGAATGAGCGCTTTTAAACTCTTAACAATTTTTAAATAGATTTTACTACCTCCACTCCCTCCCAGTGTCTGAAAAGTTTACAACTACGGAAATTTTATAAAGAATTTCGTGCAGGGGGAAATTTCGGACTTCCTTGGAGTGATTCTCTGCTGGTTATAGAGTTCTTCTGACCTGCAGAATTGACCCGATAAGTGAATCTGACGACTTCCTGACTGACATGCTGCTTCCCAAAAACTTTTAAAACTTTTGAAAACTTGTTAGTGCAGACCCAGGAGAGCGCAGAACAACATATACAACACAATCTATAGAAACCTCTGTTGGCTCTGCTAGATTAGCGATTTCATAAGATTACCTAAAACAAATTTCCTATCACTTGTACCTAGTGCAGTTACATCATGATCATATCCGTAATGAAGAAAAAATACCCTTACTTTCGTGGATTTTATGAGAATTTAGGCGTTATTCCCTGAAGAGAAAAATTCCGTTAGGATATAAATTCTCTTATACTTTTCCCCTTTCCTGAAACTGTTAGGTACTTTCTTAGTCGGTTCTTGTAGACATGTTGACAGCAACATTAATTATAATGGGGGCTAGTAGGGGAAATGGGGTGCTCTTCTGAATACTGAAATTTAAGAGATTGGGTAAGATAAATTCGAGCGGATGACACTGCGTTAAATCGAATAAAATTAAAGGAATTCCTGCACCATAGAATTCGGTTATAATAAAATTTAAGGATTGATTTTACACCGAGAAAAATCGAACAAATACCTAACTTTCTTTTTGTATCCTTTTACAATATATCTTCTTGTAGAAAATATACATAATATATTAATCTAGAAGAGGTAAGTGAATCTTAATATTTTTTGCAATTATCTATTGCCAATGTAGCACCTTTAGTTTAAAAGATAATATCAACACGTTAAGCGACATATCGGTTTTGACCTACAGGCTACAGGCTACAGTATACTTTCCGTTAACATCAGTGGCGAAAAACGCGAAATTGGCGGTAGAAAATAGAGAAAGGATTTTTTTTTTTTTGTAAATAAATAAGTCATGGGGATTTACTTAATCTCTCTTCATGACCCACAGGAAGCTGGCAAACATCGAGGAAAAAATCAACAACGTTATAAATTGACCCTTTGTTGTGTATTGGGGGGAAATTATAGTAAAATTTTTGTATTTGCAAACTGCACGCTTTTATTTATTTAATACTGATTGTGAGGCACATGCTCCTGTACTTTTAAGGGGGAGAATCACACAGAGAGTTTTCCAGACACAAAACATTTATGGACAGGACATGGCTAGCCTTAGTACTATTAACTATTTTGCCAGGCAGGGAATATGCTCCGGTCCCACCTGGACCTACATAAGGTGGGAGGGAAGTTTCTTGTAGGTGCCGTCTGAAGATATTTGAGTAAATAGATGTCGCATGTATGATGATTTCTTATGCCGAAATGACTGCACTTAGTAATAGCACAGATTTCAAAAGTAGGGAACAGAAAGAAAGCTTAAAGCTAGATGTGAATTAAGTTGAAGAATGATGAACTAGATTACATAATGAAATATAATAAAATAGTGATGGAATGGATCTTGAGAATAAAAATGATTTGAAAAAGCCAAAACGGGGAAAAAAGAAAACTGTGTACGAATTAAGGAGAGTAAAGTATTGTAATTAAGAACTACTTTCCGTAAATAAAAGGAGTCAAAAAAGGTGTGAGAAGATATAAGAAAAATATTATAAAAAGAAATTGGAAAGCTAAATACAGAGCGGGAAAAAAGTATAGTCTGATTGTAAATTACTTACAGGCTATGGGTGGGGATCCTGTCTCCAACCTCAAAGGATGATGGGGTTTTCCTTGATATAACGATTAAGTATTTTAATGGCTGTGATGTTGCCCGACTGTAGCAAGTTAACGATACTGGTGTACCCAGGCGAGAGGGCGAGTAGTTCGCATCTGAAGCCATTCCTGATGTTGGCATCTAAAAGTCCACATTGGAAAAGTCTGTGATCCACAGAGTCAATGTGGAAGTCACAATCGCAAAATGGGGAAGACTTGATTTTTTTTAAATGCGACATGGCCCAATCTGACATGCTCCTGTTGTCCGTAAGCTTACTGTCAAAAAGCGGCTAACAAAACTTTACAACAGTTTCTGACATAACATAACTTAAAACTGACATATGACTGAGACAATACCGTAGAGATAGACGAATGGAGTCGCTACTTTTGTGTAAATCGTGTATATGAAAGTAAGCATTTTTTCTCGCTCAATAGAGAGAAACTTCGTGACGAGTAGCCCTTCAATGGTGTCGCTTGTTCAGACTTGTTAATTTCTTTTAACAAATAACATAGTATAAAAGAAATAGTTAATTAACTAACGCAGGGAATATGTTAAAAAGAGTTTAATTAAAGTGATAGTGCTGAACTATTGGTGAAAAGTTCTGTTAAAGAAAACTTATTTAACATGAAGTGTGCGGTGATGTGTTGCCGAAATAATCGGCGTCTTTTGACAGGAAAATCCTTTTTTCGGTGAAGTTTATTTATTTTGTACATAAATATGCGAGAAAATCTACTCAAAAATAAAACAATTTATGAAAATGCAATCGAAATAACACCGGGAATTTGATTTTAATTTCCCAGTGTCATTTGTTTACATTCTCTCAAATCCAGATTTTCTCATTACCTCTGAACCCTAGTGGTGGACGATAAAACGTATATAAAACGAAAACGTAAGTAAATCAACGCCAGGCACTAATTTCTAATGCCGCCACTGGCACAACTGCATGGAGAAACTACTTCGCGAATGAAGAGGAAATGCTTATGATATTTCGGCATTTAGCGATTCCATTCTTCTAGCTCTATGGACAATACAGTCTAATACAAGATTAGAAAATGTGCATAATCAAGACAGGCTCAAAAATTTGAAATAGAGAAACATTTACCTATCTCCGTTATGTTAAATGTTAACACCCAGATAGAGAGTCATAGAACTACACGAGGACCTTAAGCTCATCCTTAAACACATTTAGATCAAAGTGCTCCACAATGCGGTTAACTGGTTACACATGCGGTTAATAGGCTCATGCTTACCGTAGTTAGTTCTAGAGAAGTTAATATGCAGAAGAGGAACACCGCTCAAACTGCGACTATTAGTCCTGGAGGACACCGGGACAGGTCGCTTTTCCAGACAAATCAGGCTAATAAGATTAAGTCGTTCGTGATAAGGTGGAAGGGTCATAGGATCACCCCACGGCAGATGTCTAAGCGCAAATCTAACGAATTTGCTTTGAACCGGTCCTGCACAGCATAAAAAGGATTCCATACCTGAGATGTATATTCAAGTTGTGATCTGACGAACGAGTTATATAAAGTCAAGGACACCCGACGACTAGAGGACTCTTTGGACCAACGTTAAATAAAACCAATATAATATGGGCAACGAAAACATGCTTTGAATCAAGTTTCATGCAAAGGTCAATAACAGATTGCACGCCAGGAATGCTGTGTAGTCATAGCTGGCAGTATTACGCCTCCTAAAGAACGACATTACCTCACATTTATTTATGTTGAGCTCAAAGTTATTGTGAGTTGTTTCCACACCAAGAATAGAAAATATTTAAGTCCTCCTGAGGAGTCATCGATATCATTGGTGAAGAAGAAAATTGTCATACCGCATAAACTAAAACGTTGGAGTGCCTCAAAATGTGCACAATATTGCACACAATGGAAAGTACAAAAATAAGAGGGCCAAGATGACTGAGGCACCCCAGACCTAACCTTTATGACTTTACAATGTAGAATCGAGCATTAATCAAAAGGGATATGAATGGAATGTTTTGTAAATGGTATTTGCCAATATTTGGGATCTGTTCACGATTCTTAAATTTGGTGAATCAGTTCAATTGAGCCCATCATGAGGAGTTCCGCTAGCGGCGGCAACTGCATTTTATTGAGAGGTGAAGGATATGGAATACCACCATTGTTGTTGATGCTTTTTAATAAGCTCACAACATATCAAGAAAAAGCGTACAACAAAATGCATTCCAAAGAGGGAGAGCAATTATAAAAAAGTGTTTTTATCAACTTATGAAAGAGATTTTCAATTATATAAAACTGCATATTCTTAATGTAGAAAACGTTCCAATTATAATTACTTTTTCTTGCATGATACTGATTCGTAAAATAATCAGAAAACGAAAAAATTAAATAACTGTTAATTATCCTGAAAAGCGAATGATTAGTGTAGTTCAAATCCGAAGATTGAGGTAGTCAGATTGGAAAAATGGCCCACTGCGCTCAGTGGCGTAGCTACCTAGGGGCTAGGTGGGGCAGTGCCCCGGGGCCCTCGAATCCTTACCAGAAAATCTCGGTCGAACTGAACTTTTGAAAATTTCTCCCATTTTCAAAATAAATATGACAGGTTGCAACCCGACTTTAATCATGGCAACTCAGTTGAGAGAAATTCGAAAGTTATACCTAGGGAGTTCCCCTAAATTCTTTCTGTGGGTTGGCAGTGTTGTCAATTTGACGGATAGCGGTATGTGCATTTTATTATTCAATACCAATACCTACACCAAGTATTAATTGTAATTTATGTTGTTACTGTTTAATATTTTTATTACCTGCCCTGCAGTGCACGAAAATGAGCTGATGATAAAGTAGCTTAGCATTTTTAAAGTATTTGTATATTTGATATTTTTACTTGATAAAACCTAACCAGTTTAGATAGCAGTGGGCCCCATTTTTTGATTTGCGCCAGGGCCCTTGGATACCTAGCTACGCCACTGACTGTGCTATTGGTTATACTATTCGATTTATTTTTAACTAGCACTTCTATAAGAAATTTGAAAAGGCCTTGTCGGACCTCGTCCGGAATTTGTATGGAAATATGACTCCAGACGTCTTTCCTTTTGTTTGCCAGAGTAGATTGTCTGACTTGAGAAAGATGCTCAGCTTATAATTTAAGGACATAATTCTCAAGCTAAAATTCTTTAAATTTCTTTGCGAGATAGAAAACTGTTCTAGATTTTTGGTACGCAGAATTTAACTAACATTCGCTTTATAAAAGTCTTTGGAGATAGGCGTGAAAGATAAGCTGGAATGATTAAAACAGGCGACCATTGTCACTCTCAAAGAACGATCGATATAAACGCCTGTTAAAATGAAATTGAATTTCAGAATATGAAAACAATTTACTCATTTTTATGACTTTCAGCAGAATCTAGAGCGAATTCAAAATTAATCAAATGGCATGCATAGATGTACTTACTTCTTTTTAGGCTGTTTTCCTAAATGCATATAAATATCTGAATCGATATAATGTCAGGTGATGCCCCCCATATCCATGCAAATATAAAATTGATACGGCGAGAATTTGTGTAAAACCATTGAAATAATTTAGAGCCATGACAATTGCAATAGCTGGCCTAAAATCGGGCTTTATCTAATGCCGATAATTGCAGTCCACAATTAGGAAAATATTTTCGAAAATATTCGAGCAGGGTAGGTTCCGATATGTAACAATTTATGTTGTTCTATTTCCGTTAAAAACAGCGAACCGAGGAGAGTTTATTATCGCATCATAAATTCACGAAATTCGCTTCGGTGCTTCCAAGGGTTAAATGATAGTCTACCCCCTATAGCAACCGCCAGAATGTTCCTGCTTTCGAAATATTTATGACTCTGAACTACAACGGCATGCGGGTGCATCCTACTACTGAATCCGCGAAGAGCAATGCTTCCCGCTAAGATTACTTCCCTTCCACCAGAGGACGTGAGATGCTTCTGCTTCTTACTCTGGATATCTGCGAATGGATAGATATTCGTGCGGTTGACTTGAGTAAGTGCGCGTAAGAAGTATTTATTGTATCATTACATCCACAAAAAGGCACATTTAAAAGTTGATTATATCCAGCTCCTTTGAAACAGGCACTTTTCAGCAATAATGGGACATTTCTTTTGTTTTTCGCCTGAGCACATTTAGAATCCAAGAAAGAAGTTGTCTGCCCGATTTTGTTTTGCAGCGAGCTTTGAGACTAGAACTCCCGCACGAGTCGCTTTAAGTAACAAAACCTTTGTTGTGCTAGAGACGAATTGAAGCAAACAAATGAATTATGTATGGAGGTCTTAAGTGCAACCAAGGAATGAAAATTTAGGCAAGATAGTGAGAGAAAGTGGAAGTCGGATCCGTGGCTGGGGTGCTCAGCATTTTCCAACTTCGGAATAATATGGGATAAATTTTAAATTAACTTAACATGTGTGCAATTAAAAATGTAAATTGACTCTGGGAGGAAATTGTTTGCGCTCTGTTGGCTTCTTCATTTTGTCATGTGTACTTGAGGATCGTTTTCTAAAGTTGCATAAAATCAATTTTAGTAAGGTTTTACAGGTGGCCTCTATATTGATTTTTCTTTAAGGATAATCAACACCATGCAAACATCTTAATTTCCATGCTTAAATACCTGATAAAATAATATTTTCTCCAAAACTTCACATCTTTATGTTGTTATAAATTATTTTCTACTATATTGCATTGCTGGTGTACTTTTGTGGAAAACAACGTTTTTTTTGGTAACGTGTGGTTTGGCGTCTCAGAACTCGTTACCTCGGGATAGTCAAGCGGACCTCATGCTGTAGCCTGAGCCAGCCCAGGCGACTCCTCAGAGGCAATCATGAGTATCTCGCAGCCAGTGTTGTAACTTCTACAGCAATTGTAGTAGATTTATTACATTTTATTTCTTTCAAATAGTTGATATATTTATTCCTTGACTGCTACTTCCTTACTTTGAGAGGTGAGATCAAATGTTTTACGCAAAAAAAAATAACAAGGATGCACTATGCCATGACCACTTTCATAGTAGCATATGAACGCATTGGATGCATTGAACTCGGACGCGATTGGCCCTATCCCAAGTGAGAATTTTGTTGATGTCGTCGTTGAATGATGCATTCATGCGTACTTGATTATTATTAGTAGCATTTGCACGAGATTCAGAAGCTGATTCAAACGAATCCGTGATATCAAGGGTACTGTCGTCGGCAAAACTGTGAATTCGATTAGAGGTGAGTGATAAGAGATCGTTAATGAAGAGTGGAAAGAGAGCGAGAGACAACACAGAACCTTGCGGCACGCCGGCGAACGGAACGCTCAGGAAGAAAACTTCCAATCCAGGTGAGAAGAGAGTGGTCAAGACCAAATGTTGGAAGTTTGGTTAAAAGTGGAAGAGCGCCAGACTCTGTGGAAAGCCTACGAGATATCAAGCGCAACTATCCCGAACTCACCAAAGTTATGGAGACAATGATACCAACGCGCTGTAAGGAAAGTCAACAAGTCTCCAGTCGAGCGCCCAGCACGAAAGCTATACTAGAGATCACGAGTTAGTTTATTAGCCTGGAGGTATTTCTATAGTCTATGGTCTATAGTTAGGGGGATCGCAAGCCTCACCCTTTATGAGAACAGGCTGAACATGAGAAAGTTTCTATGATGGTGGAAAAATACTTTTTAAATAACATAAATAATGAAACATTAATGATTTACTGATATGTGGCAGTTTACTAAAAACTTTTACTTAAGTCCAAAATGTTAAGGGCTCATATAACTCTTGAATTTTTAGACGAGTTTGTTAAGGTAGCTGACTGAGATTTATTTCGTCCCCACTCTGTGGGAATTCAAGATTAAGTTTGTGAGAAATACTTTATAATCCCCATTTTCGTGTTTCGAATTTTTGCCGAAAAACCTCCCAGGACTGCCCCTCACTCTCACAAACCTCGCTCTAATGAGAGGTGATACTCTGCGGTGGAAGCTTTGTTCTTCTCTATATGGTTTTTTGTTCGCCCTTTAGGATGAAGGCCATTTAGTTTATCCTGATTGGTGTACGAACCTAGTATCATATCATAGAGAACACTAAAGACTATCAAATATGAGTGCTTACTCACTCTCCTGCTCCTCTTCGTTTATTAGTTGCGAAGTTTCAAAGTCAAAATTTTGGAATTTTTTTTACCCTTTTTATCGTGTTTTTTTGTCTTTACTATACGATTTCGGAGTGGCTATGTCAATCTGCAAGAAAATTGAAACAATTCCGCACAATTTACCACTTTGACAGTGGGACTCCTTCACTTTTACTTTGTTCCCATGCGCGTTCTTGGCGATTAAGAAGTTGTTACCTCTCTTGACTGCTTGGAGGCGGATCGTTGGCATTTTTTATCACTTTCTAACAGCATTCAGATAAATTACGATCATTCCTTAATGCGACTTTTAGTCTAATAGGTATGAAACTGATACTCTTAAAGGATTTCTATTCAATTTCGGTTTTATTATAGTAAAAATATACACCAAAATACCCATTTGCACAATATAAAGATTCCAATAATAAACAATCGTATCCCAGGTGCTATCCACCGCATTCAGGAGTAAAGCGAAAAATAAGAGAGATCACTGGTTGAAACTGAAACATTACCGCACCCCAGAAGACAAATCCATTCACTAAATGGACTTTACATTTGACCACAATTCTCCTACCTTAAGCTGCTTTGAATGTCCTTGCCCGCCATATCCGGTCCCAGTTTTCGACCTCTCCATGAAAGCGAAGTAAAAGGGCTTTCTCAGTAATTAATTCCCTTGAAGTTTTTCTGTCTCCTCCGGGATGTACCTGTATGTAAGATAGATTAATGGTCAAAGTTTGCTTCGAGTTCTTTTACTAATTACAGCTTTAAGCTTATCTAACAAAAACAGTTTTAACAAAGAGTCCTTGTGGTTATAGGTTACAAAACAATTACCAAGCGGAATATACCTTCGAACAGGTGGCTTAAAAAGTGCACGTTTGATGAGAGTTTGAATTTTTTTTACATTTTTGGAGGGTTTCTATGAGGTAGGAACACCTGCATGAGAAAAACTTTTATTCTAAGGTATCATGTTAAAGTGTAGTTTTTATTCAAATGTTCTCCTGTTTAAAGTTATCCAGGTATATATTGTGCGTGTTCTCAATGAAACCACTTTCAAACTTTTCAATTGTGAGAACAATTTCTTATTGTTAGTAGCTCTGTTCAATGCATTCCAACTGAGGTTAACCGCGGTTGACTTCCGGTTCCGAATGAAAATTTTGCACCAATCAGTAAGCTGGTTAACATTGGTCAAATTCTGACTGCTGCCGACAGGTTTCGTGCAATGAACGCTTTAATCTTACCGAAAGTAACCAGTTTTTAGTGTGGATGTAGTTGCATGTCATTAAAACGCGGGATCAACTATTTCTACTTGCTCTATTTTTTTATTACACAGTTTTTATCACTATTTATTTCTCTATTTCTGTGAAACTCAAAATCACAATGTCAATCAAAATAACAAAACAAAACTCCTTCTTTACTTTTGACAGCTACCAACACATTAAAATCGAGTTCACGTATTCACCATTCGGAAATTAACGCCAGGAAAACCTGAGGTTAAAAACTTGCGTCCGGTTAATTTCCGAACAGTCGCAAAGTCGATTGAACGCACAAAACATTCGGAACTGGCCAGAAGTTAACTGCAGTTAATTACCGACAGGACAGAGCATTGAACACAGCTAGTCAAAGCACCCTCAAAGTGGTTGAAATGGGTTCTTCAGATCAGAACTGGTACAGCTCAAACTCACCCTGGTGATGAGGAGTGTGTATGTGTGGATGGCTGACCACAGACTGTCATTTTCTGTGGCCAAAACGGAGATAGTCATCCTTACGAAGAGAAGGATCAGCATTGGCCTGCCCATGGAGGTGGGCGGGGAGCGAGTGCTGACGAATCTGACAGTTGAGTACCTGGGACTGATGATTGACTCCAAACTCGGTGTGCAACGGATAAGGTGGCAAGACAGGTTGATTCCTTGAGCACGGTTATGGCCTATACCAATGGCCCAAAGTCGAGCAAATGACACCTGCTTATGGACACAACGCAGCTATTCGGAATCAGGATATGGGTCGGTTAAATGAAAATAGAAGTATATGGAAGCACATAGCCTCTGTGCGAAAGCCAAGCGCCCTGTACGTATCGCACAGTCTGGAAATCGGCATTTCTCGTCATTTTGAGAAACTTAATTCCTTGGGATGGAAAGAAAGGCCATATACAAACAAAAAACTGAGATAGGGTGAAGGTAGGCTAGCAAGGAGGAAAGATCCCATACTATGAGTAGGTGACTTACGTCGGACAGCGATGACAGGAGATGATGGACTACCACATTGCTGTCACGGAACGAAACAGGAAACACGGCGAAGTGAATTCCCATCTCACGCAGTTCCTAAGTGGACAATGGTACTTAAGGCACTACTTCCATAAAGTTGGCGCGACGAGCCGAACATACGCTATTTGTCTGCAGCCGGTGGGCGGACGGCAGAGCAGTTTTGGAATCGGTGCTGGTTAACATGAGATAGAATAATAGTGCCGCTAGAGAGCGAGAGCCACTGAAAGCTAGTGGCCACTGGCCACTGGCCAAATTCGTGGAGGATATTCTCCGCTCAAAAAACCGAGAGACTGCAAGAAATGCTCCAATGTCAAGCTAATCAAGAGCCCCAGCCAGCAGTAATGTGGTGGAGCGGACAACAGTTTCGGACTGATGTCCTTGGTGGTGGAACAGTCTAGTCGGGTTTGGCTGCGAGTTCGACATAACCCGAGATTGGGTGTCCATAAATTGGAAGTCTCCTCCAAAAAAAAAGATTAAATTTCTTATTCCGTTCAGTTCTTCAATCACGTGTTGTAGTTTATATCAATTACACACTTTAAAGCCAATAAAAACTTTATGTTGCACAATAAAACTGTGTAAAATATTGCGTAAAAAACTGCGTTAGATGATGTCCACACACAGTGCAGTTAAATGCACAATTTGCTCATTTATTTGCTCATTTTTCGTGAGAGTTTGAACGTATAACAAGTGAAGATTTCATTGTGAAGTAAATTAATAGTAAGCCATAATGTGTCAAAGAAAAGGATTAATTTACGTGTTATTAGCTGCTGCAATTTTAAAAGCGAAAAGAAATAGAAGGAAACGGTTATGAAGCAAAATATGGCTTTTAATTGCAGAATTACACAGTTATACTGAAAGCAATTCATGCGACAAGCGCATTCAACTGTGTAATCACGACGACTTTGCGCAGGTCAAAAACTGTGCTAATAACTGAGTAAATTGTGCATGTGACCTGAGCTTTCTTCAGTTTTTCAGTCAGTACTGACGTCACGCAGTTTTATTGTGCAATATAACTGAACGTGTATGGTTGGCTTAACTGAAACACTAAAAAAATGGTACTGCAGGATGTTTACTTGCGACTTTATTGAGTTCTTGGTTACAATTGAAAACTTAAGTGAAACTTAGAACTATCTTAGGCTATGGTCTGAATCGGTGGCTTGGAACGTTTCTGCCCCATTTTAAATGTTATGGGAATGATGATGATACGATCATAACCGACTCTGAAAAACGTGCTGAGACAATCATTTTGAAAAAAAACTTCTGATGTTGCACTTATTAATTTATACGTGTGAAACAATGTGGCTTTCAGTTCCTCAACACCTTATAAAAAAAATCTGGCATTCACGAATCCAGATATAAACGTTTACCCACAGATATGTTAGGATGAATACGAGGAATGCAATGGCTCGTGTTTGCATAAGAAATGCATCTTGTATTGATCTGATATGATGTGTGTCACGAATTTTGAGGATATGAAAACTCCTGAAGCCGAAAGCATTGTCAATGAGCGATAAAAGAAGTGGGCCCAACTCTTGACAGCGGTCATTTGTATTCGTGGATTGTTGAACAAAACTCCATCACTGCTATTTTTTCCAATTCCTAATAACAAGTCGCGGTGAAAACGTTATTGATGTATGTCCAAAGCATTTAAGATTTTAAACGGCGCGGTGCCACTGTGAATTTAACATCTTTTTTATTATGTTTTACAAGCATTTGCCATACAAGAGGGAGAGTTTCAATAAATCAAACGTAGAGAACTATGCACCCTTCTGCGACAATTCCAGCTCAATATTCAGCAAAAGATATTTTTAAGCACACACCAGCTGTGCGAACGCCAGAATAACAAGGGAATGCATAAGATTTGTGAAAAGGGCATTGCATACAATTCTTTATCTCTGAAAAGAGTCGCTATACTTTCGCTGTGAGGACAGGAATGGAATAACGTGGAAAACTAGTGTCCACCGTCGACTTTGCAGAAGAGATAAAATGATAATAAAAGATTTTGAAGATATATTTCCTTGCGAGAAATATTTTATTACTTCCATTAAAGAGGAAGAGTACTTCTTTGTGCTGCAAGATAAACCCGGGGTATGGTGGTAGCTCCATTGTATTTTCAAGCATGCAGAAAACCGGAAAACATGGAATGACGGAAAGGGTTATTCCAAAATTTTAGTTTACTCGAACATCTTACTCAAAATTATATTTCTTGTCATGTTAAAACTTTATTGCATCCGGGTGTAGATAGAACAAGCAGGTTGTGACTAATGACTTGAAGCCCTCTATTTTAAATTTTGAGCAGATTTCAAAACACGTTCACATTCCTTTTATGTTGTTATACATTTAATTTGTAATCTCATACACAAAATTACTTTAAATTTCGACTTCTGTTTTTCCTGTCGACTATAGGCCGCACTGTCGCAGTTATTTAATCAGAATGTGCACAGACACTTTCGCTCGACCTCCTAATCAAAACCCCCGGGACTATAAAACACAAGCCGCGAAGCAGAAATTGCAACTCACACATGAACTGCTTATGAATGCCTTAATATAGAGAAAGTAGACCGATGACTCATGTTCGGACTACTTTTCTCTTTATTCCTATCTTAAAAGCGTTCATAAAAAACTATTTCACACATATGCAAATCCTACTTCATGGCTTGTGTTTTATACCCCCGGGGGTTTTGTCCTAATCCCTATTTTCAAAACCCCCGGCTTTACAAGCCATGAAGCAGAAATGGTCCCTTGAATTCAGTCAAATTACATTGATTCTTATGGACCACACGATAAAACTTTTTGTTCATCACCTGATGGTGCCTGCACTATTCATTCTACGGCAAAATTATCTTCTAAGCAATTAAAGCCCGGTTCTTTGCCTTTCTGATGATATCAAATTTAATATGTCTTGCCTAACAAAATTACATAAAATTTTCAGTCCAAACGAAATTCTAACCGTTTTTCACTTAATTTGTCGACGACAATGTCGTGTCGTATTCATTGTATTTCAGGCTTAAGTGAGAACACTTTATGTCAATTTCCAAAACTTGCATCGCCTAATAATTGGTTTTGGTACTTGCTACACGATAAGATTTCTCCTGTGATTTGGAAATGGTATAAAATATTTAAGCAAAATAATGATTTGTAAAACACCTTTATTTGTCAATTACGTACGGCATACGGGAATTATGACACCACCGAGAATTTTCTACTCGATTCAGAATACACTGTTCAAATACGAACTTCTAAATTGAAATGAAAACCCTACAACAGCAAATAAAGTACCGAAAGCATTAAAAAGTAATTATAAACGAATATTCTTTCCAAAGATTAAATAATTATCACAAAGTGATAATAACAATTATTCACTCAGCCGGCCGAATGCATTTAAAGCAAGACACTTTTATAACTCGTTCACGTTGCGTGTCGCTGCTTTTTCAGAATTAATTGTTCTTTGGTTCTGCGTCCCGGAGGGAGTAAAACGTTTGATAAAAATCTCAGAATGAGTTGCTATACTTTTCAAACGATAAGAATGCATTAATAATACATAAATTATTAATTATAGAATTTCTGGCTAGTTAGAAGAAAATGTCTGTTACAATTTTAAATTAGATCTTGTACTATTTCAGAATTATAAAGCTGTCAAAGCTATTTTGTGTACGTCTTCTGCTGCCAGCTATTTTGGTTTGGTTTCGCGTTCGTGGGCAACTGGACTTGTAAAGGAGTTGCAGGATAATTTAATGAAAAATATTTCTTAATACTTTAGAGAATATACAATTAATAGCATCAATATGGATCCCGCGTTGTTGCGAGAGCGTGAGGCTTTTAAAAAGAGGGCCATGGCCACTCCAACGTAAGCAAAGTCAGAACTTCTCGTAGACCTTTTAACTAGCTTTCTGCAATTTCAGAATCGAGAAAAAATCAAAACCAGAAAGTGCTCCTCCTCCGAAGGATGATGGAAAGAAGAAAATGCGCCCTCCGACTGCTCCCAAACTGGATGCGACGACGTAAACTACACGCGGCAGTGCTAATTTCAAGCAATGGTAATATTTCTATTTGAAGGTACAAAACAATGGCAGGCAGCTCACAATACAGATTTGGAGTCCTGGCCAAAATAGTGAAACACATGAGAACTCGTCATCAGGAAGGGGATGACCACCCTTTGAGTTTAGAAGAGATTCTTGACGAAACTAACCAACTCGATATTGGGACATCGGTTAAAAATGTACAGCTTTTAGAGTTATTTTAGAACAAGTTCACTAAATTGTTATTGTAGTGGCTACAAAGTGAAGCGCTTGTCAATAATCCTAAAATAGAAGTAACACCAGAGAACAGGTTTTCTTTTAAGCCGGTCTACAAAATTAAGGATGGGAAAAGTTTGATGCGCCTTCTCAAACAGCATGACCTCAAGGGACTGGGAGGTATCCTGCTGGATGATGTTCAAGAATCTCTCCCACATTGCGAAAAGGTTTTAAAGAATCGCGCTTCAGAAATTCTGTACATAATCAGGCCAATTGATAAGAAGAAGGTTTTATTCTACAATGACCGCACAGCCAATTTTGCAGTGGGTAAACCAGTTCTCCCTCAAAATTTCATAAAAGCTGTTTGATTTTCAGGTAGATGAAGAATTCCAGAAACTCTGGAGGTCAGTGACTGTCGATGCGATGGATGATGCCAAAATCGATGAATACTTGGAAAAGCAAGGTAAGAAATATTTGGTGGAAGGACAGTGCACCCACTGAGACATTAAAAGTCTCCTCTAGTTGATATACAAAGCCGATACATCGAATTTAAGCAGTTTAGTTACTGAGTCACGATAAAATATAGGATTTGTTTATTCACAGGTATTAGGTCGATGCAAGACCACGGGGTCAAGAAGCCTATTATGCCGAAAAGAAAGAAACCTTCAAATAAAAAGAGGCAGTTTAAAAAACCACGTGATAATGAACACTTGGCTGATGTTCTTGAAACCTATGAGGATAATACCTTAACCCAGAAGGGTGCATCTGTTACTGGTTAAGAGCAAAAGACTGAGGCATGTTCAAATTTTCCATATTAAGAAAAAATTGATATTTGAATAAAATGTGATAAAAATTCCTCTGCTATTATTCAAAAAGTAAATTTCGATCTTACTATGACTTGAAATGCAGTTGTAATATGGTGGGGTGCAAAAATTCATAGGAACTATTTTTTTATATGTAATCAAAGCGCGGGGGATGCCCTATGATGAGCACAGCCTTTACGAAAAGAAAAGTAGGAAGGGAAGGAAAGAAAATAGGATTTCGAATGAAAGTGTCGATGCACATTTTGTTTGAACAGCTGTGGCCTGTAGTGCTAGCCTTCTAGGGACAAACTGAAGATGGTAGTCTGTTCCACATTCGTATAGTTCTGCCCAAGAAGAGTTTACGCAATTCCACTCTTCTGCTAAATTGTGTCTCAAAGACGAAAAGGCGAAGACGAGTATCACGCGTAGCGATTGATTTACAAGGAATCGTGTCCATTAAAGTAGCGATAAAAAAGCGTTTGACAAACGACATTGTGTGTCAGTGCTTCAGGGAAGGAATTTCAGAGGTAATCGTCTCGTCGCCAAAAATCTCGAAAATAATCTAAGGCGGACAATGTGGTGCATCCTGACCTTATCGTCATATCCGTCCTGAACGGAAAAAGTTCCGAATACCTTGTTTTTGTTGTTGCTTTAAATACATGAGAGAGTTTTCATGATAATAGGAAAAAATAGCGGGTGATGGTGGTACTTCAGTACTAGGAGGAAGATGTGAATTTGAAGCGAAATTATCAGCCAGTAAATTACCCTTGTCCAATGAGTCTACATAAACTCTCCCATTAAAAATGAGGGGTGATGTGGAAGGGGTGGAACAATTGTCCTCCATAGGCTTTACTAACGACCAAAACCCTTTGTTACCTCTGGGATATTCAAACACTCCTCTTCCTATGT
>QYTT01091374.1:13152-35619 GCA_006980735.1 Dasypogon diadema
AAATTCAGGTGAATATTGAATTTAGAAAATGTCACCGATATTATTGTAAAGTCATTGCGATGCACCTCCTCACGTCATTAACTTCTATTGGTGTTGGATTTTAGAATTTTTGAGAAGGTCGATTATTCCGCTTGCCTGGAGAAATTAATGTAGGTCGTCTTTTGCAGGATTTCTTCTGATACTTCTTCTCCTTTCTTACTTTAGTGCATGCATAATAGTTTCTAAAAATTCGCTAAGTTTTTCAAAACCATTTGAATTATTTGCATATATAGCGTTTTATGTAAAGATTGATTTGGAGAAGATACAAAGACTAAGTGAAAAAATTTGAAAAATAGGGTTTACTCGCGGATGTCACCCATACAAGACTTTTACAAATATTGATTTATATATAATATGGAGTATGTAGGGCTTCGAAACGAAATAATTTTTCGACATTCGATCTCCAATTGATTATATTTCTATAAAAAAGAAAAATATATTTCCCCCCCTTAGGTTAGGCGCCCAGTCAAAATCGGAAACCTCTATGGTCGGTCTCACAGACCTGCAAAATGGTTCATTCTGATACTACATAACATGGAAGCTCACCTTGCAGAGCACATAAAAACTAGAAACCAGCCACAAGACCTCTTGTCTGCTAGGTCTCCTAATGAGCCGAAGAAGTATTCTCCTAATGTACTCTTGCTTCATCTGGATACGCCGGGGCATTCCCACTGAAGGTGTTTAATGCTTTCAACCTTCTCCTCCGCCTTCTTCTTCTGCAGAAATCGTTGAAATTAGCATTTATGGCTTGGCACGCTTTACAAAGAGGCAGTGCTTTGTCATAACCGCCGTGATTTTACGTACATCTATGTACCTCCTCCTAAGCAACGATGGCATTCTTCCGAGGCAAGTTTTTGACCACAGTTGTCTTGAGCTTTTGTAAGTAGCTAGCTTCATCCATTATATTTCACCCAAAAATATATTTATAATTGTTTTCTTTTTAAAATAGTACAGAAACCCCTTTTTGCCAGTTTGAAAAACTCCAATTTGTGGATCGTTCTATTAACAGGACCATCACAGTAATCCAGATTCGTTAGCTACTCAGATGAAAACACTTCTTTAAATTTAATTATACGTTCATTTCGGAGTGTTTGACTTTTTAATCTTAGATCCAAAATAAGCACTCGCGTTTATCCTTCCGATTACTCCTTTTTAAAATCAACACTTTTACGAAATTCCCTGGAAGCATGTTTACAGGCTTTGGAAAATTGAATAATCCATCTACGTCATAGGTACAGCTACCTTATACCTGTATTAATAAGGACCAGCTTTAATGTAGAGCAAGCGTAGAGATTCTCTACAATGTTATTTGACCTTCAAAGTTCCCCTTCAATGTATTCCATTTATTAGCATTTTTCAATTGCTTTTCAAAAGCATAATAACAAAGGTATGAGCTTGCCAGATTAAATAATTCTGAAATGGAATTTAATCCTCGTATTTCGTCATTATCCATAAGGTTAAGGGAGAATAAATTTCAGAAAAATTTCAAGTATCCAGAGAAACATGGAAGATGATAAAAGCTTTTTGCTTGAAAAGTTTAGGGTCTATCAACGCAATTGTACAGGTAGAGAAAAAGTAGCTTCCAGCTACAAACAAGGCCACTAAATGAGGCTTTGTCCATTTTCGGAACGAAATACGCTTTTTGCCAATTACAGAAAAATTCTGTAGACATGTCTCTAGCATGAAATAGGCCTGTCCAAGGACACATCCTGACCCGTGGCATTTGTCTTATTTTAGAGACACATTTTTTGGTAAAGTGGTTTCTGAAAATGTCCTGTTGTAGAGAAAATTTTTCGTCCTTTTTATGGTGGAGTACTTTATCAAATCGATCAAAGCCACATGACTTTCTCTTGAATTCATCCGAAAAGTTATTGATTTCATGCTGGCAGAAATGTAGGCAAAATGTGGGTTTTTACCTCGTATACGTGGGAACATGTGAATATTTACTGAAGTGCCAAAAGAAAATTTACGAGCTCCTTTTTTTATATTACAAGGAAAGGGAAATTATCTCCTCCGGAAAGCTCATATGTGGCTTCATTTCGTTTTCTTAATTTTCTCTTTAATCTCATCAAACTCTGGATCCATTGATTATCTTAATTCGCCCCAGAAATATAAGAAAAACGGAAAGTTTGCTTGAATTCAAATAAATGTTGGTTTCTTCCCCAATAATTCACTGATAGCAATCGTAATTGCTTTATTTGGTCTCGGTCCATTTAGCAACAGTCATAAAAGTCTAATGATTGCCCTACTGCGGCACGTCATGTAAAGGCCAGCATTTACTGATCCGAAGAGGAATTTAGAAGGAAGCAGACGAATTTTAGGATCCACTAAACATTTCCAAAGGCTCACCTAATGAACGCCATTTATTCAGCCTTTTGTTGGGAATATAGCTTTTTTTTATTGTGGGCATTAATATTACATATCAGAATCTTTTCTCTTCGGCGGAAAATATAAGGATTCTTCGCATAGAACGGAGGATTATCACGGAAAAATTTAACTTGGAATTAATCTGAAATCTTAGAAATCTTTTTATTCTCACTAAGATGATTGTGGTTTGGAAACAGCAAGATTAGTAATAAAAATTATCATTGGATTAATCAACTAATTAAGAGACATAGCCATAAATAACGAAACTCATCTCTATAAATGTAGGGATACAATTGATTATTTCGATTTCATAAATTCCATAAATTCTTTGTTTCGAGATTATTTTTAAAGCTGTTAAAGATTCTTCTAGAAATTACTAGAAAACTAGGAAAAAGTTGTAGAAAAGACAAGAAAGCGCAAAAGGTTGATTTGTTTAGGACTTAGCCATGTGCAGAGGTAGCGATCGATTCATTTGTATAAATTGAGGATAGTTTACACTTAAGTGCAATGGCGAGTGTGTCACAAGTACTATACTTTTTTATTTCCTTTTCTTTTTTATTCAATTAATTTCTTTCGGGATTCTCATCCATATTCAGGTAATACTTAGAAAAGGAGACAAAAAATATCATTCAAATTTAGACCAATTTTAGTTCATTCGATTCTCTGAAAGGCCTATGTTTTATTCGTTAACTCGCAATTGATCATAATTTCATATTTATAGCATAACCACATATTAGACGACCACCGTTTAGAATTTGGTTCTTATTGCAATTATCGTTCGAGGGACATTGAAGTAGACCGCTGTCTTCGGGTCATTTTTCGTCCGTTTACCAAGATTTGCTATAATTGATTTGCGCCGGGGTGCTTATAAGCAATTCCCTTGCCTCAACGTTTCTGGTTATTTCGAACATTTATTTATAGATTACCTGTCCCAAGCTACATGTCGGACAGCCTGTGACAGCCGTTCTCCTGTTCGCCAAGACTGGGCAGCCACATATGTACAATGTGTTTTGCTGTCTCAGTACCTTCCAGCAGTGTTATACTCAAAGCAAAATGTCGATACGGTATATCGATATATTTATCATACCCCGCAAATATCGTAATCGCGATATATCACTCAAAGACATATCAATATTATTAAATATCAAAACTTAGACTAGATTGGGTATAGCCATTTTGAATCAATTCGTTTATCTGAGTCGAATATTCTTGTACCAAAAATTCTCTTGAAAACAGTAGAAGCAAACCCGAATGACACTACAATCCTATTCATGTTTCCAGGAGTTTTTGAATAAGAACGTAGCAAGCTACTGTCCCCTGCGATTACTTCGCAAAAATAATTAAACTGAACTCAATACATGCAAAGTTTCATAACATACATGCTGTTGTCATTTGTATAAGCTACTGATTTTGTTTTTTTTTGCAAAATAAGTGGTGCCACCAGACTATCGCAGCCTCCCTCTTCTATATTGAAGCAATACCACTTTTGCTTTACTAATCATTTCTATCAATATGGTGTTTGCCAATCAAATTCGAATTAAAGTATACACCCAGGTATTTACTTTCTCTAAAAACGTTGATCGCAAATCTAAAGGGCATAAGTGGTGGTGGTGGTGGATGATTTTCGTTTCTATTTTGCTTCCGTTGATAATGTGACCTTGTTCCTCACAACACCCTTCTATTAATCGTAGAAAATTCCTCATGATATCAGCGATAAATAGACATGAACTTAATCCTCTCTACCAACCTTACGTCATTCATCTCTTTAAATCTCGAGGGAAAGAGTCAACTGTGGCATTTCATAGAAAAGGAGATAACATTCCTTCCCCTAGGCATCCTGTTGTGCTCTTTCTCTGAATGCTTAAATAATCGGTCTGGATAAAGATTGCCCTGGTTCTCAATATGTCGCCCTTCTTTGCAAGACACTTTTAAAATTTCTGTATTGAATTTTGTGGAAGACACCTTCGGTGTCCTTTAAAGTGGCCAAAACAATGCCTAGTGTATTCGGTTTCTCCCCTGCTACTCTTGTCAGCTGATGAAGTGTAGCTTGATACGTATGCCGATTTCCATCTAGGGGATACTCCTTCAGAGGACCAGAACTAGAACCAACTTATGGAATGAGGCGGCCAGCGATGATATAAGATATAATTTCGTATAGAGTACTTCGATAATTATTACATACAGTTCTGTCAATTTTTGTGTGGATAGGAATTCCTTCTAATCATCAGAGATAACTTCCGCATTCCCCACCTAGATTATCAGCGTGTACAGAGGTTCCCACTGAGATTGTTCACCTCCTTTAACTAGCTCACCCTTATGCAATGGGCTCTTCAACCGCTTTCATTTTTAAGCCTCTTTATCTAATATATTAATTTATTATATACCAATTCGTAGATACGTCCATATAAAAATCCTTGATAAACTTCACAAGGACCATTCTTCGACCATGCTGACAGATTTAACCTTTGTAAACCACACAATTTGGTCTCAGGGTGACCCGCATTCGAAAGAGATGCACTTAGATAGTATACAGAGGTAAGAGATAAAGCGGGCGTGGACGTCTTCGCACCAATTTACAATTCTGTTGAGGTACTAACCATATTTCAAGCGGAAATATATGCAATAGAGTTCTGAGTCATAATATGTATATATTTTATCAAACAGTCACCTTTTAGATTTGCGCTCTTATTTATGTGAATTTAGACTTTTAGAAACACCAAAATCACTCTCATGTAGGTGGGGAATGAGAGTTCCGAGAGGATGCTGAATTCGACTTCTTGGATCACAGCAGTCTATAAAAAAGTCACATCGGGATTTCTCTCCTGTCATTGTAAAAACGGACCAAACAAATGGTCTGGACGAGACAACATGTCCTGAGAAAAGATAAAGAAGTTCATTAACTATCTGTGAAAGAGAACGGAAGAACTTTTCATGCCTGCTAACCGATCGCTGTCCTGTGATGTGTGACTTTAAAAGGCATAGTTGAGCATAAAACTTGTTAATTTTTCTTGGGAGATCAGAGAAAGACATTCTATGTCACTGCAAAGCACTATTATTTTACCAAGCGATATTTCTAATGTAACGCCTACATTAAAAGTTCTAATTTTGAGTAGTCCTCACTCAAGCCAGGTAGCAAGCCAGGGTTAATCAAATTTTAATCCAGTTCTCTGCATCTGCGGCTTGTAGTCCTAAAGAACATGAATATGTGTACTTCACCAAGTCCATTGTGATTTCTCTTATAACATACGGATTCGATTCTACCTCCTTGAGAAAATCTAATGTGGTTTTTGGTTCTACTGTTTGTTATATCTATATTTGGTTAAAAGCGTTTCGAACACCTTTCTCCATACGTAGATTTGGTCTTTGGGTATTTTCTAAAATCGCACCATAAAATGCATATAATTTGGTATTTGGTCGTAAGGAATGTACTTATATTCTAAATTACGTTTATTGTTATATGTTCTGTAGGTATCGCTCTGTTTAAATTAATCGCTATATGATTCCTTGTTTTAATATGTTATACTTAGTGTGTCTAGTGGTTTCGCAATAAACTGAACTGTATCGGATATTAATAATGTTATTGTTTTGGATAGAATTATCTCATCCGAGCATATTCGGAAATTATTATGAATATGAAAGAAGTGAACTGAAATTCTAAAAATGTCAACTAGAGAGATTTCAATAAGCTGCGCAGTCGATAATTGTACAATATATATATATATATATATTCTAATCGATATAAACAAATAACAATTGCAATTATTTTCATAATTCCTCCTGTTAAAAATGATCCAGTGTCAGGGCAGGGTATCCAGGTCTCACAAAAGCAAGCAAGAGACATCGGTGCAAATATAATGCAAAACAAACAGCCATTCATCATTGTGTTGGATGTTAAATTGTTTTTCTGGACTATCTTTCGGTCTAATCCATATAATGCCCATATCTGTCCCATTACTTCCTGCCATCGTCACGTTATCCGTGCATATCTGTATGCTTGTATATGTATACTACAAAAGGATAATAATTAAGGGTGCGCGGGGTCGCAGTAAATTTGGAATTTCCATGAACATAGCAAAAAGTCAGCAGAATAAATTTATAGGGGGGGGGTAACGTTAGTGCTCATGCATGCATTCATATATATGCCATCCAACAAAACAACAGAATCCTTTTGATTCTCTTCAGCTTCAGCAGAGTCGGCTGGGTGTTGGAGCGAGCCCGTAACTTGAACCAGACAACGATTTATTTATATGCGCTGTTGGGTATGTGAAATCCTGCTACCTCCGGACTCAATCCCAATCCAACCATAAACAACAAAACATTCTTCAGCAGAGAAAGATGCCGGCAGTGGGATATAACGTCTAACTAAAACTTTGTAATGGAAATTGTTGTTTTCCCTTGGAGTTAGTTTCAAACCGTAATTAATGGAAATTTATATAAATGCCGTACGAACTGCTAAATGTGTCAAAGATCACGTATTCGCCTCACATAGATAATTTGACTGTTCCTTTTTCCCGGTTCGAAAGATTATCCGGAATTTGAGAGTTTCAGGAACTTATATAAATTTATGGCTGCAATTTTTAAGCCCCAGAGTTCCTTGTATTGGCATTAGTCGCATGTGCTTGTGGACACTGAAAGTCATTTGTACACGGATGATACCATCTCATTCGTGATTTTTGGTATTTATTACTGGTGGGGTATTCTGGGCATTAATTTTATTGTTATGTCCATGAGAAAGTGCTCTTATCTGTGTACTGCATGTGTAAGATTAAAGTTAACTAGCTCAGACGGAACGTTGTATATGTATGTGCCCAACAGAGTAATAAATAACTTTGTATTGAATGGCAATGGCACGAACTTTTAGTGCCTCGATATAGTAACATTTTAAAGGCATCTGTTTGATGATGTGGGTATATTTTAACGTCAGTGTATCATTAAAAAGGTGATAGCAGATAAAAAGGAAATATTTGCTTGTCAATACCATTGAAAGACTGTGGGATGGTAACAAACAGCAGATTTTTCTGCTTTTCCGGATGGTTTGTATAACGAGGTAGTAAGACCAATGAAACGAACTGCTCTCAATGCTTGTGATAAACTCCAATATATTATTTGGAATCCAGTTCCTCAAGTAATCGTCTTATTGAATCCATTAGGATCTTAACACGTTGAATGCCGCAATTAGCATAAAAACTTTTGTGAGGGAACTACGGGTTAAAATGCATTAGTTTAGGGGGTTACCGGTGGCTCATTATTAACTAACTTCCTGTTTCTTTTTATTGTATTTAACACTGCTAACATTTACATGGCTTGCATGCTTATCGGGGAGCCCAATCTTAACGTATTTCTTTGAAATGTGTGAATACTTAACGCGGAGATGGGTAAATATTTCTTGTCTCTTCGCTGAGAAGTGCGCCTTCTGGGTTAGAAGGGAAACTCATTATTTTCGATGAGTTGGGTTGAAGCTCTACCGATACCACTGAAATAGGCTTGAACTCTGCTGCTCGCAGTATAGGGCTACAAATCAATGCAGATAAAAAGAAATGCACGGCAATCTTATTTTAGACACCATCAGCAAAGCCTAGTTTCAATTCGACCTGAACATGAGAAGAAGAGTGTTTGCATGTCCCGAAGGGAGCAAACATTTTTCGTTGCTAGTGAAGTCAGTGAAAAACAATTTTTTCATCTCTTCGATTCCACCCCCTATTCATAATGTTTATACAAACTCATAGAATGATACTAACACCTATTGGCTGTTAATTCGCACCTCTTACCTAGTGCTCAGGTACCACCACTACCCTCTCCACGCGACTATAATCACTCCACTCCATTTCCGCACGCGTGAGGTTCATAAGGTGCTTGCGAACCTTGATGTGTCAAAGGTCACCGAAGCTAACGCCATCTCACCCCTGCTTCTGAAGTGCTGTGGCTAAACCTCTGAGGAAATTATTCCACTTAACCTGTTCAAAAGATATTTTCCCATGGTCTTTTAAATTCTCTCATGTTTAGCCAGGTCCTGAAAAGGGAATGCTTGCGATCGCTCTAATTATAGAACAACAGCAATCACTTTGCTCATGGCTAAGGTGATGAAACATCTCGAAACTAATCACCTAGTCTACTATCGCCAATATGGCTTTCGTGCCGAGCGCTAGGCTGGTGGCTTGATGACGTTCCTTACCGAACACTGGCATCAATGCCTCCATAACTGAGTTGAGATAGTTGCACTTTGTTCTTTTAACCAAACTTTTGCAATTGGTCTAGATCAATCTCTTCTTACTTGGATTGAAAGTTTCCTTTCTGGTCGTGCCATCTGTGTTATTTTGGACGGCATCATCTCCAACTCTTCTAATATCAACGCTGGTGTGCCGCGAGGTCCTGTACTGTCTCCCACTTCTTTTCTAATTTTTATTAATGACGTCTTATCTCTCACTTTCAATTCATTTCATAACTTTGCTGACGACAGTACCCTTGATTTTGTGTACTCATTTAGAATATTTGCTGACTCTCGTGGTAATGCCACTGGTAATAATCGAACACTCATGATTGGATCGCTTAATAACGACATTGATAGAACCCTCGCAGAGGATTTCAGCTCCAGAAACGACATCTCTACGAAGATACCGATTCCAATCCAAGTCTACATCTTCGTCTTCGTCTCGTTATAACAATTAGTGACGTCAGATAAATGTAAAAATAATCTTCCAATTAATTTATCTCTAAAAGAAGTAAATAAAATGTTATTACTTTACCGTAAAAAATTACTTTCAGAAGGCAGAGAAACCACTTATGATATATTTAAAATTATAAAGAGTTTTATCTGCGGTTCAGTTTACAAGAGCTTTGTGGTGAGTGACGTGAGTTATATACGATCCTTTCTGGTATCAGTAGTTAACTTAAATAGTTTTGAAAATGCTTAAAATTTATCTACGCAATAATTACTGTAGTACCACATATAATTTGTTAGGTGACAAATATACACATTTTACACACTTACAGATATTCATGTAAGGATATATGTGACCAACTAAAGAAGCCTTTGTTCTGTAAATCTGTCAGATTCTAAAATAATCTGAATCTTTTGCAAACATGTCCTCGGCTCTAATTGTGTTTGATTTTAAAAGAAAAGCTTTGTATCTCTTGTAATCCTTTCGTTTATTGTGTAACAGCCGAGAGGAATGTGCACAACAAAATGTAGGGCAATGAGAAGATGTTGGCAAAATGGACCATTTCATTCACATTTTTCCTTCTTCAGCTTTCCTGGAAGGAAGTAATCTACTCAAGTTCCTTTTGCTTTGCAATTTTGCATAAACGGTAGGCTTTCGTTTGATGCTGTTTAACGTTTTAAGTGGTTCTTCAGAAGCCCTTTAAATTTCCAAATTTTGACAAAATTAATTTTGTGATACAGCTTCTATTTGGTTACAGTATTACGTCTTAAAATGATTTTCCCAAGCAATGTTTCTAAGAAAGTCAAAACCTAAATGTGAAGTTTTCTTTTATTGTTTTGTGCCATTACAATTAACATGAGGAGGTAAATTTTACGAAAATATACCACACTCAAGACAGTCTAGGTAATCATGGAATCTCTTAAGGGGAGGTGTGTGATTTATGGCGTTCAACACATTTGTACATGTAGAAAACCCGAGGCATTTTTAATATATTTTCGTTCTCCAGAAGTAAATATACACGTGCATACTTTCTCTTGACGGGGATGAGTTGAAAATAGAAAGCCTTTTGTGGTTGTGGGTGGTTTTGCACAAGTGAATTTTTAAAATGCCTGTAGTACTGCTTATCTACAGCAGCATGTAAAACTTTGTTAAATTCAATTGATATTTTAATTTGTTACAATTATAAAAACTGTCCTACACATTCAATATAAGTTTAGAGGGAGATTTTGGAGACCGAACAATATTGAAGCTATGCTACTGCTTGGCTTGGGTAAAACACAGGCTTTCACAAGGTGTGTTTTTTTTAAAAGAAATGGTAATTTATAATAATTAAAGTGACTAAATTCCCGAAAAATAAAAAGTTTAATAACAACAATAACAATATTTATTTGCATATAATAGTGCAGAAAGATCACATAAAATGTTAAATCTTTTTTATGTACAAAAAGCAATTAGGAAAATTCATAGGAAAAAGAAACTAATTTCAAATTATTAATTATGAACGTCCTACTGTACATACCATGCTTCTTTTGTTAAACCAGAGGTTAATCGGCGACGACCTAATATTAAACGTTTTACCAAAGTATTTTAGTTTGGCTCCCTTAACTTTAGAGGTGATCGGTGCGAACTCACCGAACAAATCGTTGACATGGACCTCAATAGCAGAAACCTTCTCAGTTCGGTTAGGAGAATGATAGATAGATATCATCCCAGGGAACCATGAAGCATCTTTATAGAAGATCCTTTACATGGATATTTCGGTAGTCACGGAAGATTACCCCATGAGATAATCTGCAGTTCTTAACACGAAAATCGTAGGACATGAAGAGAATGTCAGTGTCAAGTATACTTGGATAATGTAATAACTTTAAAGGAGAAGACCAAAGAAATTACTAACAGAATATATTATTAGTATTAAAGATTCTGTTTCATTCCGTTCCGTCGGGGTGACAGGCAGGGCGGGTCTTTACCCGGCCCCAAACGAAGTAGATCATAGGTTGACCCAGGATAACTATCAAAGTTGACCGCAAGATCGAATCGGTTCGGGGGCAAGACAATTCTGTGTATTTGGTGGGATCAGAAGGGTGTCGTATACCACGAACTTCTGAAATCAGGTCAAACAGAGAATACCGATCGCTACAGATAACAAAGGATTAGTTTGAAACATGCACTGATAGAAAAGCGATCAGAATGAGCCAGAAGACACGTGAAAGAAATCTTGTAGCACGACAACGCCCCATCGCATACGACGAAGACGGTCAAAGCTACCATATCTGCATTTGGTTGGGAACTTTTGGCCCACCAGCCGTACTCACCAGACTTGGCCCCATCTGACCACTATTTGTTTTCATCAATGGCATACGCACTTTCCATGCAGCACTTCAGCAATTACGGAGAAGTAGAAAAATGGCTCGATGACTACATCGCTTTAAAAGAAGAACGGTTTTTCTGGGAGAGAATCCACAAGTTGTGTGTAGTAAGCGATGGCAAATACTTTGAATGAACTATTTTTTACGCTACTCGCAAATTTTTTAAGAAAAAATTAAGAATTATTAACCGCCACACCTGGTAAATGGCTTTAAAGGAGTTGTGTGTAATTGTTTAAAAAATTTACAACGAACAACACTGTAATAGTCAAAAGTGTGGTTAATAACATAAACCAGGAGTTAGTCATCATTTGGACTGTTCAAAGGCATTGTTTCTATACATAGTTTTATAAAATTAAATATTTATCAAAAAACAGTCACGTGAAAGCCATGTATTGGTCCTTACTACGACCAAGAGATCGCAAGCAATTCGAATAAGTCTCAAAACAACACTTAACAAATTTCCGCAATGTCTTCAACATCATCAAAGAGTACTAAATCTCCAGTCCGTAAAACTTCATTTTAATGACAATTTCAAATTAATCAGCTACATATTGCCCAAAAATATCAACAAAGGTCATCAAATTTAAGATTATCTGCTCCCTAATATCGGTTTTATTGCACCTTTGAAAATCCCCTGAATGTCAGTTACCCTGTGCGTAGTTGTTACCCAAGAAAGGATACTCACAATTACTACAATTGACATATCCCGAACATTTGCTATGACACCATAAAATCTCCATAAAATGTTAACGGCTACGCATAAAACCTCAAGGCTAACGTAATATCCGCAAACTTGAATAAACCACTTCCAACGATTTAACGACACCAACCCACCCATAAAAATTATCTTAAAAGATTCACCACGAACAGAACAGCATATTCGTTTCAACTTGAATTGAATGGAGGAAAGGATTTTTACGTGGGAGGATTTTTCTTTATTTCGACATTTTTGCATTCTTATCGGAATTTTCAAAATGGCGTATGAAATTTATGAACGACGGAGATTGCAAGTTATGGCCATCAAAGGGAATTTAATATTTTTTTTTATTTACTCTACAACTTGCTAACACTCAGCAATAGTTGAAGAGGAAGTTATAAGCTCCGCGAATTTTATAGTATGGCGAACGATAAATCTGATAGATGATGTGCTGGGAAAATTATGACATCGTACTGCAGAACGGAGAGACGAACTTTAAAGCATTTCCTCAGCTAGTGTGAACGGAATGGTGGTTACCTAGCAAACAGCTTTGACCTTTTTAATGCTATAATAAAGTTTGAGTTTGCATTTTTACGTTGGATACAAAGGTCAACGGTTTAGTCAGACGAAAGCAAGAACGGATAAGTACTTATGTAAAACTTGAAACAAATTTCAAGGATATTTGTCCTTTTAATCAAAAGGAGGAAATTACTTTTAATTTCGTCATTAGGAAAAGCTTTTATAGAATTATAATGTTTGCAGTATCTTATTAACAATTTCTGTAATCTTACAAAAACCAAAAGTCAACCCTCATACCAATGTTATGTCAAAATTTACATACATTTGTGGCGGTAACTCCATAACTTTTTAAGTACTTTTAGAATCATGCCATGCAGAGACTACAGACAATTAAATTGATACGATGTCCCCGACCGTTATCCGATTCAATTCGATATTTTATTTTCTGACTCTACACTATCAAGTATTAAACTTGTTGAGAAGTGTAAGCTATAAAAAGATAAGAAAGTAATAGATACTAAACTAGATTAGAATCACTAATAGTGGATAAAAAGAAATAATTTTGGATTCTAAGCTACCAGTTGAGATAATTCTAGGTACCAATTAACTGATATGTACGTTAACACATTGAGCGCCGTGTCAGTCATCGGTGACTGAGATTTAAAAGCTCTCTCATTTCAAAGGCATTTTAATACCTAATTCTCTCACGAAAGCTTTTTTATTAATTGTGGAAGTCAACGTGTTAATAAACCCTTTACTATTTTATTTAATAAGTAGATACTTTTAAAGTTTCTCAGATTTAAGAAATTCAAACAATCATCACAACCGCTGCTGTCTCTTCTTTCCTATTAAGATAAAAACTTTTGTGGGAGAATGACGTGCTAAAATACATTTGTCCTGAGATAGCTTTCAAATGTTCATCACCGTGGCAGCCAAAGTCTTAATTTTGCGTGTTGTTGAGTAATCTAATTTACAGAAAACTCCACACGAATATGACAAGAGCGGAACAATTAGTATCTGGATAAGCATGATAGGATATAGGAATATTAACGGAAGTAAAAGCGGACGATACGGATAATCTACGGTGGATTGCATGAACTTTGTAGACGATTTTCTACAAGCTTTTTTACTAAAAAGAATAATAGTTTTATTAAGTACTAAATTTAAGAAAGGGAAATTATTTAGCTCTGATTTACAGATAATTAAGGCATTCGACATAAAGTGTAGAACGAAAGTAAGTGGACAAAATAAAAAGTAATATTTCGTGAACAAAAATTTCTATTCCATTTACCTTTTTTTTTAAATTTGTTTTTACATTAAAAATACAGTAAAAAACGAAATTAGTATAAATCATGGGCACCTTTTTCCTCAATAATTCTTAATTTTTTATTTTACACTTCGCATCATCTTTAGGACTGTCAAAGTGTCAATCTTTTTGAAACAGTATTTAATCCTCTTCACGAGCTGATCCCTAGTTTTAGCTAACCGCCCGTTCTTATATACTTCTTTAATCAAAAGTGCCCAGAATTCTTGAATAGGATGAGCTGTTGGGACATTAGGTGGGTTTGTCTTCTTTTTGGCACAAAATTCAAAATTTGGCACCACTACAATTTTCCCGAAATAACGAATTTTCGACGAAGTAACCGGGGCACATTCCGGGGATATCAACAACTTGTTGTTATGAATATTTTGGAATTTTTACTCATTTGCGGTATTTTAAGTTATTATTTTTCAAATTTTGATCAATTTTCGGGTACTTGCACCAATCGTTCCTTTTGTACAGAATTGTAGTTTTTTCTTGCGATGTCAATTTTTTACTTGCACCCCCGATAGGCATCATTGCGTTGTAATATAAGATTCCTAATTTCATTCAATAAACACCCTTTTCGTAAGGGCAGATATTTATTAAAAAGGTTTTTAATGCTCTCCTTAAGATGATGTACCTGCTGAGGTAGGAGAGTACACATAAGTCAAGATAACTATGTGTTTGTGGTTGGTCACTCTGGGACAGAGAATTGTAAATTTTTTGTAAATTCTATTGGCCTTTAGATAAAGTCTACAAACTCACCAACGATGAGGCGATTGTCTCTAAAATTGATTCTCTAGAGCACGATTTTTATTCACTAATTTAATTGACATTATTCCAATGAAATTTCTGCTTTGATTCCTTATAGAATATAACCACTATGCGTGATACTCGCGCACTGGGCGGCCTCCACTCTTTCGTCCTCGAGACAGGACCTAGCAAAACAGTGAATCCTTCTTGAGCAGAACTATAGGAATGTGGACCAGATAATTGCTATGTTCTGTTTTTTTTCATTATAAGCCGCAGTTCTAATAGAACATGTTCCAACACCGTCACTCGACTCCAATAACCTCTTGACCAATTTTCATTTCCGTCAAGGCTATGCGTAGCTTCACAAGGTACCCCTTGTGCTTTGGCTGCACCATAAAGAAAACAAGTGTGCACTTGTGTTTTAAAATAAGGGCGGTTATGCCAAATACAAATTTTTGTTGCAGAACTACGCAAATATTTTTTATATCTCTTTTTAGAATGTATTTTGTTTAATTATGAAAAGCTATAGAAGGACTTTTCCTGTTCGGAATTGTTATAGGTCGTTAGTAATACTAGCATTTCTTATTTCACAGCTGCAAATCAACGAAGGTTGCAAATAATATTATTCAGTTTATTTATAGAGAAACTATTGATGATGATTTTTCTATGCTTTAATTTCGTTAGTTCGTAAAATTCGCCCATGATTCAGTGTATAATACAGAGATTGGCAACGACACTAGCAAAGGTAGTAATAAGGTTTTGCATACGTGGCAATGACTCTAAATGCGTTGATTGAAGTAGTAATTATAATTACTTACTTGCATTAAAAATTAGTTAAAATCATATACATTTGTTGCTATTAACACTAAGAGATTTTTGGATAACATTTTCACAATAATTTCCGAGTGCAAAAGGAATTGAATCAACCATTGAAAATATAATTAGATTAAGATTTATAAAATTTCAAAAGGCTTTCGTAAATTCGAATATTTATCAGAAAATATACAACCGTTATGTCACGTGCGAACATTTAATTAGATGTTAGCAATTTATGTTGTTCAAAATGTGAAAATAATCTGGAAATAAATGAAATATTAAGCTGTTGGTGCATCGTAACTTTTTCAATTATTTACATTTTTCCATAGCAATATGATTGCAGATTGGTCTTTCAAATTTGCTTAAACAAAGTAAAAGATTTAACAATGTTCGAATTTAAAATAAATTCTTTAAAATTAGGGTTTCATATATATTTAACACATAAATGGATTTACATTCTCATACCCTTTGGGGGCGGTAGAACAGGGAGGAAATGAACTTTAGTTTTCATGGAACTTTATCTAAATTTCAACACTATTTTGACAAAAATCATCGCTATAAAAGTCGTCAAAATGCACGACGTATGAAAGTATCATTACTCTGGAGGCCTCATAAAAACAGATTTCATTTGTTTAAATACATTCGAATCACACATAAAATGTTATATGAATCCATTGAATACATTTTGTATGATTCTATTAGTGTTTCCTCGGAGTTTTCTTCGTTGCTTTCCCATCCAACATAATATCAAAAACGGGAATCTAAAGCTCGAGTCAGAGAAGAAATCCAAAGCAGAGGGTAACGAAATGTTTCTACGCAAATATCCTCTGTCACATCTTTAAAATACGTTACAAATTATTAAGAAAACACAGTTATTCGAAATTTCTCTGGAGAAGACAAGTCTATTATGCAAATCGACATATCAGAAAATGTCATCGCAAAGCAGCTCAGGGAGTCAAGTGGCTCTCGTGTCATTCATTCTCGATTTGCATATCAATCCATAGCTTAATAATGGAAATATCTTTTTCAGCAAGGAAAAATATTTGTAGATACCTATTTGTGATCTAATGATACCATTAATTATTAAGTCGGTTTCAGTTCATACTGTGGTAGAGTTATACCATTTGTGATGTAATTTGTAGCTTAGGAGAAATGGCCCGAACCCTTAATGCTTTTGTTGTGAAAGTCACGTATAGCTTCCAAAGGGACTGGGAATTTTGAATTTCATTTCCATCTAATTTCACCTATTATGGAACTGTTGATAACGGGGGGTTGAATTATTATCAATCACTATTTGTCAGCATTAATTCATCTTGATTACAAAGTGTACTTGTCTCGAATTTTAAAATTGTGAACATTCTGTAAAATATTTAAAATATTCAGAATGAATTACAAGCGGTATGGAAGATTCTGTGCATTATTATTATGTAGAATGGCAGGAAATGAATTAAATAAATTTTTGGAATTTTGAAAAAAGTGTAAACTAACAGTTTTAATTTGAAACCCAAATATAAGACCTATTTCCTTTCATGATACTGCATTTGTACAAATTCACCAAATGTTGAACTATGATCTAGTCCAAATCCAAGAGCTAGTAATCTTTTTAAAATCATCGTTACCATGACTGTCTATATCAATTTGCAATGGGTTTCAGCTATCTCAAAAAAACTTATTTAATCAGAACCAGGAATACTAAATACATTGTTTGCAATCTAGTTCAACCCGTAGGTACCGCAAGCCTCTTTCCACGCCATCACGTTATCGTAACAGCGGTTTTCGGTCTGTGTAGTACTAAACAGATTCTCTCTGAAGGCCGACTTTAGATAACTTGGTATTACCTACTCACAACATGTGTCAGTAGGGTGTCGGGGAGGGGCATGAGCCAATAATCCAAGGGATGGCTGCACAAAAAATTCTGGAAAAATTATCAACTTATGGGGGAGAATAGACCAGAAGGTTGATTGTTTGCCCGTCTTTAAAGATATGCAGAGGGTATAGTTGGCCCAATCCTTGGCCCGCCAGTAGATAAGGACAAAATCCTTGTCAGGTTTTGCAGACCGATTTCCTGTGCCAAGAATATTTCCAGCTGGAGGATCATCCGCGTGGGATGGAATGAAAGCAGATCCGACGATGAAGCAATACTTACCGTGTGGTGCCATGGGCAGGAGGCGGAAGTGGTCTGACTCGCAGGTAGAACTGTGGTTGGATTTTGCATGTGACAGGCTTCCGAGGGAAAATGTAGGTAATGAGTACTCACCCGCCCGTAAGGCAGCCGACATCATTAATGGTGTTAGCATCAGTTAGAACGGAAGTGGGTCCATAACAGTATCTAAAAATTTGCCAATTCGTTCCTAACAACTATAGGGATGCATCGATTGTAATGCTTTGCTACTTTGTGGAGGAAAAGTTGGATGTTTCAGGAACCCTTGTTCCACGAAGATGTGAACCGGAGACTGCATGGAATCGTGGGAACGCTTCACTAGATAAAAGCAGAGGAGCGTATCAGGAGGAGGACACAGGTACATGGTGAAGTGTGGAGTTTAGAAGGTCTCGATGCCGTTACTGTGCACGCCGGATATCAGCACAACGACAGTCGATGAGAGAAGCGCACTTTCACAGCTGCTTCGGCACACCTGCCTTTTGATTCTCCGGGACCACCCTCTGCAAGGAACTGGAGGATGTTGTGCGCTAAGGAGAGAGGAGAACACGGGACTGATTATTGGATGCGATGCAAATTAATATTATAATCCTAAATTATAAGCTTTACTTGAATTTGTAAAATGGTAAACAAGCGTACAGGACAAACTTTCTTCAGTGCCAGAAGGAAGGTGGTGATTGACGTGAACAGGAAGAGTTGTTTGATCACAAAGCCGTTCAGTTTATAGCGGAATATAGAGTTAGAAGGCGAGAGGAAAAGAAAAATGTCAAGATTTCTCGAAGGAGAAATGTTGCAAAGTATATCAACAAAATATGTCCTTCAGTAGTTGATGAGAGTGGCAGAGGAGGAACTGAATGCAGGAGGTATTACTTTGGCCTCTTTGTGAACATCCAAAATGCCTTCGACGAAGTTTAGTAAAGAAAACTGAAAATTTTCTTGCAAAGCGCGAGGTTAGTTCCGTAGTGTTGAAATGGGTCGGCAACAGGTTGAGAAATAGGGGATGGCATGGCGTTGGTGGTGCAGGTAAGTTAATGTCCCCTAGCACTGATATCATGAGGAATGTTCTTCGAGTGAGGGAAGAGTGGTGTAGGTAAGAGGGTCAACGTGAGTAAAACAGAAGCGACTGCCTTTACTAGGAAGGCAAAGAGTCTACAATGTGAACCACTTAAGCTCTTTTGCGTATACAATGGTCAAACTTGTCCTGACACTAGCAGCGGTAGTTAGGATGACTTAAGGCATGCCAACTGAATAATTAAATAAAGTGAAAAATATGGCTTGTCACAGGGATTATGTGTGATTTTCGCACCACGCCTACAGTTAAGCTAGAAACTCTTCTGGGGCTCTCATCGCTGGATTTATTTATCGAAAAGATGCCAGTGACTGCGATATTTAAGATGTAGACGAATTGTGCATGATATTTGTCAGGAACTTAATGTGGGCATAGAAGAATCCTGGTTAACGTAAAAGACATCAGGGAGTTCACGATACCAAGGACAGAATTAAGGGTCAGGATAACCCTCGGATTACTTTTACACAAAGGACCGGAGGATATTTTCACATTCACGATCAGATCTATGATTGACGGTCAAACAATAAACTAATGGGCATGATGGGATTTAATGTTCCGTAGGATTTCATTTTCATAAAATACTTTCTCGTTCCTGACAAGACTTCTGATTTGGTTTCTATTCTATGCTTTGGCATCAATATGTTGGATGGGATAGCGGATAAAATCCCGTTATTTCATGAAAACAATCTGGCCATAGAGTTGCAGTATTAGAAAAAATAGGTTATCATTACATTACATTACCACTTTTAGATTAATAACATTTAATTTTTTTATGCGTAAAAATTTGGGAAATGTATTATATAACAGGATTTTAAATAAAAGGACGAATTCTTCTCATAGTAAAAAACTTATTAAACAAAGATTTTCCGCTATATAAGTACAATTTCTGTACTATAAACCACTAACAAATTCATTAAAATTTTACAGGAATTTTCTACGATACGGTTACCATTTTCAAAGCATTCTATTAAAAGTTGTACTGCGCTGATGATATCTCAACTGCCATTAGGTACTTTTAATGAATTGCTATGAATTGCTTTGAAGTCGAAACTATGTATATCATCATGAAGTATTCAGTTTCATATTTTAAGAAATATCTTTTGAATAACTCCAAGAAGCCACCCAAAATTCAATTTAAACTTAGTTCTAAAGTGTGTAGTAACGAGATAGTGAGTGTACATTAATTTCAAAGTTGTTTGAACTTCATTATTGCTTGCAGTAAAGGAACCTCCTCCTTGTTCATGAAAAAATATCGCATTTAATTCGGCTAAGTTATTTATCTTTATTGTGGACTTGCATACATAACCGTTTAAAGTTAAAATTAAAAAACTTTAAATTTACCTTCAAACAGAACTAAAGGCATCAGTAGTGGAAAAGTATGAAATACTTCTTCAGACTGAGTGAATGTCATGGAGGGAAGACGGGAAATGAGAGCTGCCTCCAACAGGAAAGTAAAAGCTCGCCTTCCTGAATTGTTTAAGAGTTTCGTAAATTTTGCCTTTCGCAATGAAAGATGAAAATTCCGGAAGTCAAATAAAATTTGCTTCACGGCTAAAAATACATAGGCTCCAGAAAGGGATGTGTTAGGAAAGGGGTCAAGAAAGAATTTCTTTCGAAAATAAAGAGAAAAAAGCGATGAACGATGAAATATTTATGATACTGGTAGTGGTCCAAGGCAGTGGCATCATATTTTCTTCAATCCATATTGAACAAGTAATTTAACGTTTTAAGGGTTGGTATTCAAGAAAAATCTCAATTTTGTTGGAATCTTCAAGGGTAAAGTTCGGTACTTTCAGTTAGAATAAATGGTCTCTTTATTGTCTAGATAAAAGAAAATTTGTAAAGGAAGTAAAAAGTAATTGAAAATTAAGTCTCGAACTACAGAAAATTTGTACTTGTAGGCGTGCTGCATTTTTCGTTTTAAGTTGCCATTTTTATTAAAATTATGTGTATTGTGCAATCTTAAGGAATGTTTTTGTTTTCAGGAAAAACAACATATTACTAACTTTGCACTGCTTGATGCATTCAGTAGACATCGTTCGTAGGTATATCAAATTATATTGTTGCTTTCGGGTCCTTTTTCGTCCCTTAGTCAAGGGTCGTCTTATTGGTTTGCATCAAAGTTTTGCTAATCAATTCCCTAATCTCGACATCTGTTGTTATTTCGATCATTTGTTTTAGGTCATCTGTGGAGGTGAGGCAGTCGTATGCGATGTGTTCAGTCTCATCCTCTAGGATCGCCATGTTTTTGAGGTGATATCCATAGAACATTTCATCTGACAATCGAATTTATGTTTTAGCCTGGCGGCAGAGTTTCATATTTTTCCCCCGATTACAGTGATCTTTTATAATTCATAAAGATGCGTCATTGTAATGCCCACTAATAAAATGACAAGTATGCCCTATGCCATGATCATCTCTATAGTAATCTGCAATATTTTTCAACTCGTTCTATTTCCATTCCTTGTGAGTATTATTTATTCTTTTGTTTCGGGCCTTGCAACACCACAGCCGCCATTTTGTTGAGGTGTCGGCTTCTTCATGCCGTTCGATCGTTATGTATCTTCTAACCTAAAAAAGTGTTACTTCATTTGCCGAGGCACATCCATTGGGTTTTTATACCCATGGCTTATCGTGTTTATAGTCAAATTCTCCTTGAAAGGAAGTCCTACTATTTCACCGTGTTTGTAGAAATTTTTTAGGGTAACATAGTTGTTATAATGCTTTAGGTCTATGCAAAAGTTTTTTTGGTTGTTTTTTTATAAATTTAGTTTATTCGAAATTATTAAATAGTACAAGGTTTGATCTTAAACATACTTGACCTGTCCTTCCATACTTTACCTGTCTTTTCATGTAATAGGATGACTTTACGTTTTCCCGCGGAGTGCCACGGTTTTTTCTATTTCCTCGCTTGGCTGCTTAAACTGATTACTATAGTGCTTATCCGTATCTTGTTAACCTAGTTTGAGCAATTCGTAGTACTGCACACTTTTTGCATCCCAATCTATGTATATAGAAAGACTTTCTTGCCGTGAGTGTTTCGTACTGCTGCTGATCGCTGTACCGGATCTAACCTCTCTTTTGTGCTTTTAGGATTATCATAATAAATCCACTTCTCATCTCCAGTAACGTTTTTCCACTACAAACTCTTTTTCCTATATCCCGCAAGTAGATATACATGAGACCGTTACTACTCGAAGTTGAGGAAATTGACGGGGAACCCACTTCCCTTCCTTTTGAATTGAACACCAAGCTGTAAGTTCAGTTGTCGATTACGCCGAATTTTTGTCCAGCAATACCTGTAGCGCATCATCCTTCAATCCTTGAGATTGTTCAAAGAGTTCTTTATCACCTAGCACAAAATAAAAATCGTTTAAACCAAGTTTGACATATCGTTTCCGATGTTGCAGCCGGATCATATGTATACCTCACAAATTAAATTACAAGCCTCCGCAGCAGTTTTGTGCTTGTTGAATGTTGAAAAAAAGCTCCTCCACACTTCATTTTCTCACAGGACAAAACATCACTACTAAAAGCACTGCATCCCAGTTTGAATGGAATGACATTGACAGATACAAAGATTTTAAATCATCAAAATGATAAGGTGGTTTTGTCCGTCTTCAAAACATAAACGAAGACCTAATATAATGACTATCGGGATGATAGTCAGCATAGCGGCAGAAAGTATGTGATTGTTTCGGGGGGTCATTTTTCTACT
>QYTT01091375.1:0-34362 GCA_006980735.1 Dasypogon diadema
TGAGACCTAACGAAAATTTAGTAACGCTTGTTTGCCTTTGGTTACATCGATTTTTCCTCATCTGAATGGCACACAAAACTCTTTTATCTGCTGAATTTGCTTCGCTGGGAGATCCGTGGAAGCACTCAAATAGTGAATTCGGAGTGGGAATTGTTCGGGAATTTGTTTGCTTGAATTTGCAAACATTAAAGTCAAATGAAAGTTAAATTTCGTTTGAGTCGGGGATGCTTATGCATGCTTAAATCTCCTTAAATTGTTTACACTTGCAGAAGAATGTATATCAGTGCGGTTAATTTGAAATTTTGATTAACTTCAGTGTAAATTGTGACTTGAGAACAGTTCGTGGAAAAACATTTAAACCCGACCATTAAGCATGAATTACCCTGCGCAACATATAACTCTACTCTACTCACTTACCACAGTTCTAAAATTCGCTGTAAAATGCTATTGCAAAAATTTTTTAATAGCCACCATTGTCAGTTTTGAGCTCAATTTCTGTTTACTTTTTGTTGAGAACGAGCACTTATACGGAGGGTGCAGGTAGAGTGTTCTCTAATAACGCACAAATTTCCAATATGACTTCGTCAGTTATGGGTATGACTGGCTTAAGGTTTTATTAAACTTTTAGCAGATGTGGTACATTAAAGAGCAAACCTTCGCATGTCGTTTTGAGTCTCTTGAGGGTGCTTCACTTCCATCACTGTTTTTCTTCACAAAGGAGTTGGATGTAGTACGGATGTCGTTATACTACCTAAAAAAACATAGGATGTGATCAGGATTAGGACATGCGTTATGCTGAGGCGAGTGCAAGCGATTTTGCTGCACACCTCCGCATACCGGACCTTACGGGGTGGGAGGGAGTGCCTCCTTGTGTGCTTCCCCCCACAAAGGAGCTGTTGGGAATTGTGCGCTATGGAGGGAGAAAAAACACGGGACTGATCATTAGGTGCGATGCAAACTTACACAATACAGTTTTTTTAAGTATTAGCTAAGCAACTCTATGATGCATACAGCACAGCTTAAGTATGGCATGAAATTATTACTGTGAAACAATCCCATTTATTTCACATCCTCATTTTCCTCCCTGCCAAGGCTGTACTTAGCATCATAGGGTATCCCCTGAGCTTTGGCATCACCGTAGAAAAAAGTGAACCACAATTTTTGACATCAAATTAACATATAACATCTCAGTGGATTCTCTCGTCGGTGGAATTGACTCATTCAACCCAGATATATCGCCGCGATCTGTGCAGGATTTGAACCCACGCCTACAGAGGAGAAAATCTGCAGACGTGCTTCTCAGCTCGCTTGGCCACCTGCGTGGGCAGTTTGGGGTAGCACGAATGGCAATCCCAGGGGAGAAGCTTTACTTGAATCTTTGATTGGAATATGATTGGATATGTATTAAGGAGAATTTTGAGGCGTGCTGCGAGATACGTAATGGATGAGGAAGAACGACAGTTCTTACGAACGAGTTAGCAAATGAGGAGATTTGAAAATTTTGTCGGAGGACATTGCTTGCAGATTGTACGATACATATGGCTTCCCGGTGGTTCTTATCCAATTAATGGTTGAAGAAAGCGGGATCCAAATCGATATGGTTGAGTTTGAGAAGGCTAAGGCAAACGCTTTTATTTTATCACAAGGGAAGAGGGTGAATAAAGTGGACGATTCCTAAAAAAAGAGAAAAGAGATAGATCAAACGGGATCCTTAGTGGTACCCAAAAAGCTTCGGTTTAATTTTAATAACAAAAGTGCAAAGACTATTGAACAAGAAGCTAAAACTGAGCAATTAGCTAGGGATATAGTATACAAGAACGTGCCCGATTTACGAAAAGGAATCGCCATTGTCAAAAACAAAAACCATTAAGGGTTTACGTTCTGTTTTCGATGAAGTTTATTCTGATCCCGTGAGAGTAATTTCATTTGGAGTTGCTGTCGAAGATTTAGAGAAGGATCCTGAAAGTGGTCTTAGAGAGCAAACACCAGTGGAATTTTGTGGAGGAACCCACCTTCATCGCTCGGGCCACATTGTTGATTTCGTTATAAGTAGGCTATAGCCTACGATGGAAAAAATTCTAAAGAATATGTTGAGGAAATCGTTGGACTGACTGATATTTTTCAAGCTACAATTTCACATGTAAAAAAAGACGAAATACGAAACATTTTGAAGGGCTTGAAAAAGGTTTGGATGACAAAGAGGGCATTCTAAAGGCCGCTGTTACGAACACCATAGTAAAGAAAGTTAAGGAAATCTGTCGAGTAAATCCGAACGTTTCATTTTTAGTGCATAAACTTGACGGTTATAATAATACTAAGACATTAGATGCCGTATTGAAATAGGTGCGTGCACTGTACCCAGAGACGTCGGCTATGTTTGTATCTGTTGATCCTGAACCTAAGAGCCTAAGGGCCTAAGGGCCTAAAAGCAAATGAATGGGTGCAGCACCTTTTCTCCTCTGTGAGAAAGCCTAAAGTATCTTTTAATTTGTTTGTGACACCTTTAATATAAGAAAAAGTTTTCAACGTAAACTATCTTTTTCCTTTGCTGTCGGGGAAATTGAATGTAGAATGTATCTAACATGCTGCCATTTTCGTAGACCATGGGTGATTAGAACTGAAAGGTATCACAATATCAGAATATAATTCTTTACTAAATATATCCAAATTTAAATTATTGTCAGAAATTAAAATTTGTGTACCTAAAAAATTGATGCTATTGATATTAATTTTATACAGTCGTCTAAAGTATTTAAAACGTTGTTCATAAAGCTATTCAACTGGCGTGTATGTAGCTGTCCAAATACAAAAATCATCACGGGTTCGAATCCTGCACATGACATGGTGATATATCTGGGTACCAGTGGTTGAGGCAACTCTACTGACAAGAATTGTACTTGCGAAGTCATTGGGATTGTAGCACAGCACTACCTAATTTCGTGCCAAAAATTGTGGCCCGCTTGCAACATTTGTCAGGTTAAAAATTTCCCATTCTCCTCTTCCCAAATTTTAGTAAATAAGTTAATTGCGATGACATATCCAGATTTAAAACTTTCATTCTGATATTGTCAAAAAGGATTGATTTCACTAATGCAAAAAGATTACACACGCATCGAAGGATACTAATTTAGAATCTTTTGGTATGCAAAAATTTAATTTAAAAAAAATGAATTATTTCAAGAATTATTATGCTTAAATGTTTGGATAATATTTCTGCAGGGGCATTTACATGTTAACAGTTGTCATAGTTGACTTCTCACGGCGAAGGCATTTTAACACGGAATTCTATCACGAAAGCTTTTATGCTAATTGCGTCAGTCAACATCAGAATCGGGTTACCCTCTTTATGTAATTTGGAAGTCCATATAATACCGGAACTGACGGATTACAATCTTTTAATTCACATTTTTCTGTGTTTTCTGAACTATCATACCGTACCGTAGGTTAGATCCTAATTTTACCAGTTTCATGTTATTGAGACAAGATTTCATTTTATTAACTGATCTCTTTAAAATTACACCTGTGTTTCGACTCTGGTATAACTATTAAATTGTTTTGACTTCAACCTGATCTACGTTAACACCCACAGAATTTTTGAGTAGTTTAATGACTTTTGTACATTCCAGTTTGCCTTCAGATCTTCGGCAGAAAGAGCAACGTCGAGATGGAGAGCGAAATTCTGAAACTCACGTGTCTTGTAGCCCAAATCTGGAACCTTGGCTTAGGAGATCTGTTTCGCTCGACTCGGAGATAAAATTCTTGGATGTGATGATCATTGCGGAGATCTGGTGAATGTCTCCGTTGTTTTTTATAAAGCTGAGATAACTTTACTTTCTGGCGCTAGTGTTGTAAGTAAGAAAGCTTTTTTGCACATTCCAGATCAAGCATGATATTTGTTTTTGTAAAACATTTTCACGTGCAGGATAAATGTATTTTCTTTTATGCTTTCTTTCCAATTGCATCTAAATTTAAGGGTCAATCATTTTTTAACCATTTAGCGAATCCTTCCCAAAGGCGACTTGAAGGGTACAAATTTTAAGCGCCCGATAGTGTGTTTGGTTTTATTATGATTAAAATAAAATTGCAATGAAATTTTGTTGTTCTCTGGTGCTGAAAATGAAGGTGAAAATCATGATGTGAGTAAACTATAGTGGGGTTGTCGTAATGTTACAGTGAGCAAATTTTACAAGAATTTCATAGCTTCGATGAAACTATGTGGCGTCTATCATAAATCCTACACATCAGCCATCTAACTTAGCTCCTCTCTCCCTTCTCAAACGCATAGCCGAGGATACGCGCAGTGAAATTTGCGTGTAACAACTCTTTTCTACAAGGAAAATACATATTTATAATTAACTGTAGATACTGCCCAATAAAACAAGATATTTTCTAATAATAATAATTTGGTTTAAAGCACTCCAAAATTGCATTTAATGATTACTTTAATACAGCCAACGATTACACATCAATTATTTACTTTAAAACAATGTGCGGCCAATTACAATAAAAACTCTTACGGACTTTAGATTGTAATTTCATCCGAGGACTAATATACTTAATATGCAATAGAAGGTACACCAAGGTTGGTATTAAATATGCAAATGCTATTTGTATCAAATTACGCATAATTTCGGAAAGAAAATAACTCGAAAGTTTACAAAAACTTGAATTTGCATTAATTGTTCTCATTAGTAGGTCCCGATGATACTTTCCATTCATCAAAGTAAACTCATTAAAGGTTAAAGATGTACCGAAAGGACCAACCTTCGACAGATCAAAATGTAAAGAACCAATTTCCAAAGCGGTGCTAAAAAGGTCAAGGGAACGAAACGTTTCGGCTCATTAGCAATTGTGATTTTTGACGGAATTTTATTCACTTCCATGTTGAAGGACTCTTCTTTGGTGTTGGGCTGTAACAAGAAACAAGAAAAAAATTGAGTTTAAAGCGGAATATATCATTTTATCGTAAAAATTTCCTGAATTTTCAAGTAGACTATTTGGAAAGGATGTATCTTGTTGTTGAGGTAAATATGTATATAGCAATAAAAATAGAAAAATTTGATGTAGTCTTGTTTTGCAAATAAGGCCTATGTACCTTTTAAAATTGCGGTTTGAAGAAGAAGGGGGGAGGTTAATATCCATGTCCTTATCTTTTAAAGGAGCTTGTGGAAATAGTTCGGGTTAAGGCTTTCGATCTGTTCATGGGATGTAACGCCAATGGAACACTTTTTGAGAAATCTCAGATATCAACCGCCCTACTCTATTAGAGTAATGTTTGATCCTACTCTATTAGAGTAATGTTTGATCCAATAAGACAAATCTGTTATCATCGCCCGTGACCTTACTCCACTTCAGCCTAAAGATGCTGCGATCTCGAGCTTTATTCAGGCAACCAGGAGCTTGTAACGCCCCAAGATACCTTTTCACCTCATCTAACCACGCAAAACTATGATTTTTGCCAAGGGCTTCTTTTGGTGGCTGGTACTGTTCGTTTAGAACAGGTTTATTAACTTTGATATTGAAAGAACGAACGATTTTATACAATAATTCGTGGTTTACAGTGAAGCTATTAAACATCGGTAATAGTTTTAATCTGAATCATAATTTATCGTATGAAATCTCGTGAAAGGAGGGTCTACAGAAATCAATTCTACAGAGATGCAAGGAGATAGACTGCGGGAGCTGTAGTTCTGGTCTTAGGTATAGGTGTTACAACATGACTTAGTTGAATCCTTCTATTCAGACATTTTTTTAAGGTATTGCTTATAAGCTCAGGGGACAACCCTATGATGCACACAGCACAGCTTAGGCGGAGGGAAATTGGGGAAGAGGAAGATTGGGAAGTTAATCTGACAAATGTTGCAAGTGAGCCACAATTTTATTGGCAAAAAATTACTGTGCAACATCCCAGTGGCTCCGCAAGCAGAAATTGTCTCAACCAGTGGTACCTATTTATATTGCGGCGGACTGTGCAGGATTTGATCTCACGCCAGCAGGGAAGAAAATCTGCAGACGTCCCTCAGCCCACTCGGCTACCCACTTGGCAGAACGGGGGATTACAAGAATTCTTTCAAGCCTCTACAAGACTTTTATAACGACCACTCTTTCCATGGTCGTACGAATATGAATTTATTCATTTACATATCTAAATGGTCATATTATAAAAAATATTTTGTTTCGCTTATGTATAGATGCAGAAAATTTTATAAACTCAGAAAATTGTCAAGTAGTATGCGGGGATCCTTATGTTTGCAAATTTTGCAGAAAAATGAAATTTAAAATATCTCGGACTAAAAATAATTATTTTTAGAGTTTTATAATTTGAGTTGCAAATTAATAAGAAAAGAAAAGAATACAAAGAAAAGCGAAGAGAATCTCGCGTCAATGTAGAAGAATTTGTGATCTAAAGTTGGGTATCTCGACGAGATCAACACACTATATATATATTTAATGGTGATCATGTCTTTCCTAACATTTTCTGCGGTAGCATGCGGTAGCTTAAGGCATGTTAAGTAGCCGTTACGTGACAATTGAATAGAGGACAAAAGATGTACTAGAAACTTTCCTGAAGCTACCTTCGTTGGATCAAATTCAAATCACTCGAAAAACGTTCTCATATCGAATTTGATATAGGAATCAACGGATTCCCTCCGTTTAAAGGTTCTAAAAGAGGAAATAATGCCAAACATCGCGTTTAATACTCTGATGATACAAACGAAAACTTCAATTATTAAAACCAACGCACTCAAGAGCCCTATTATCCATGATCATATAATTTTAAATCATTAGCTTGCTCATTAAATTTCTCCCTGTGACCCTAATAATGATACAATAGTGTATGCCGTGATGATAGTCATGTATTTGATTTGCTCACAAAAATATTCATTGACCTATACTTTGAACTTTGAAAATAAAGTATATAAATGAGTTTAGTCCAAGCTCGAGAATAAAAATTAGCACTACGCTTAACTAGGTGATTTGGTTACCAGGGCTTACTTACTTCAGTACTAACATCAATTTATGAGACACTATATTATATGTAAATTTCGTTATCATCACATATCGTCTTTAAAGTGGAACGCGGTGCAATAATTATTTCCAGTAGTGTATGTTTTGTAAGTTTTTAGACCGTGTTTCTCTTCAAAATAACTCCACTATTCTTACATATGTACTTGGAATCAGTATAACAATAATACTCAAAATTACTATCCACCTTCTCTAAATTATTTTTATTTTTCAAAATCTATGCCTTGTGATTAACAGGTGCTTCGTCTCTTCGGAGTGTACCAAAGGTTTAGCTTGACTCTGAATACAGAATACCTAGTAGAAGCGCTTTGGCTGTTGCAACGATGATTTAGGGATGATTTAAGATGCGGTTATGATCCCTAATGAGTTCATTAACTTAATGTCAGTACTTGGTGAAAATTGCAGTCAGCAGTTATATACGAGAATTTTAAAAATATCACTAGAACTGTAACTAGGGAGTGCAACCATTTATCTTTTATTGAAAAGTACCTACTTAAGAAATCCAATAGATCTCTGCGAAATTAAATTTTCGTATTAAGTATCTTTTCATTTAATCCATAAATGACTAAGCAGTCCATCCGGAGTTCTATTTCTACGACTTTCAGTGAATTACGGCTGAAATAGTCCTACCAAAGAAAATGTCATAAACTCATAAATCAAATTCAATTTTCAGTGCCATTCAACATTAAGCCAGTTCCTATTTGTGGGAAAAGTTTATCGCCTACTTTTGGGGGATTAATAATAAATCGATTACCGATCAATGGGAAAGGCCAGTTTTCGGCAGAAGCGTTTAATACGAACAAATATGGGAACAGGATTTAATTAAAGCAGGTAATAAACAACACAGGCCGTGCCTTCGAAATTTGCATCCATAAATAACTATAAAATTTCATTTTAATGGCAAAATTTAACACGACGCAATTTCATAAATTGAAATAAAGTTTTCATCAGGGGGTGGATAACTCTACGAAAATTTACCACTGTTAATTAATTTAATTCTTCAAATATGCGCTCCGATTAATGCCTACGAAAATTATTCAAATTATTTAATTTACGCCTGAATTAGGTTTCAAATCAAAGCCTTTGTTGGAATGTTACATATGGGTTCGGCATTATATGGAATAACAGCCCTCTATTCACGAAGGTATTTTTTGATTGTCAAAATTATTATACCCTGTATGATAGATAGGGTATAAGTATTAGTTTTGATCCAACGTTTGTAACACATAGAACCAATAATGCTAGAGCAGAATGAATTATATACTTAGAATGTGAAAACAAATCGATTTAAGCATATCCGTCTGTCCGTCCGTCCGTCCGTCTATATACACGATAACTCCAGAAATAATTGAGCTAGAAGGCTAGAATTTGGTATATATTACTTATTGTTATTGGACATAATTCGAAGGGGAAGCCACCTATCACTTGGAAATTTTGTATACATGTGTTTTATGTGACTCCAAGTCCGAAAAACCAAAACAGGCCACGTCCCCTCACTCCTTGGTTTTGCCGTCATATTGAATTTTTGGATTATTTGACATAATTCGAAAGGGAAGCAACCTATCACTTTTAAGGCTTGTACAGATGAGATTTATGAGATTCCAAGGCAAGAAAACAACAATGAGCCATGTCGCCCACTCCTTGGTCGGGTCGCCATATTGAATTTCCAGATTATTGGACATAAATTGAAAACGCAGCAACGTATCACTCTAAAATTTTGTACAGAAGAGTTTTATGAGATGAATTATATCTACATCGTATAGGGTATCAAGTATTCAGCCTAAGGGGTTATTGCCAGTCAGAAATTTAAAAAAAAAAAACGAATTTGGGAAAATGTCATCATGCGTCAGCTGCTCTTTATAATAGCTATCCCTATTTACTCACATAAGCAAGATAGGCAACAATAAGTTGATAGTCGCAGAAGGATTACTTTATGGATAGTCGCAGAAGGATTACTTTATGGGTCCGGAATAGATGATTCTTTGTAGGTCTATTGTTATGATTGTTTTTCATATTTTATTTCATTTGAAAACTTTAACCTTGTTTTTCTCGATATTTTTTAAGTCGGTGGACATAATTACAAACGAAGTTATTAATGGATTTGAATGAAACTTTGGGAAATTATAGTCCATAAAGTTATCTAAGGAATTTAATTTCTGACTATAATTAATATTTTTTATACACGTGAGAAACACAAAATTGTATGCCAAAAACATAGATTTTTAATTAGACGGTCGCCATATTATTTCCAAGTAATTTAATTTTCTTCATTCAAGGGCAAGCACGTTACTTTTAAAATAGATCAGTTTCGTTTGTTTTAGATAATCTGTTTCCGAGTTATCCTGTCACTTCCGCTGAAAGACGTCTCCGGAATCAGTCCATAACTCTGCCAGTTATCATTATTTTTTAATATACGTTTGCATTTTAATACACCTTTGAATATAAATATTCTAAAGTACTAATTATTGTTTTTATTTAATGCATTTCGGAGAAAAAAAAAGCCAAAAATGACCTATTTTTCGGTGTCCTGACTGGCTGTAACCCCCTAAGGGGGTTATATGTTTTATGTTTTTACTATTATTATTTGCATGCGCACAAAAGTGTCCTGTAATATTAATGCAGAGCTAAAAATAGTGTGGAGATGGGTTGGATTGCAAACACCTGAAATTGGCCATGTATTTTTTTGCCCTTACTATAATTTGAATTGAACCTTTTCCCAAAATTGGACTGATGAGCAACACAACGCCATATTTATATTATAGATGTGTTGCAATCATTTGTTTCTAATAAATCAGAAAATCAAGCGAATTTTGGAACGATTCAGTCTAAGCAATTTCAGAGGTGTATAAGAGTATCTGAAACGGACCATACTCAGCCATAATGAGAGGCTGGCTGTTGCCCGAAAGAGCCTCCTATTCCTGAGTAGAATCTCATGCTGATATACACTAATCTATAGGACCAATGAATGAGATGTGATTGCTATGGAAATTACTACAGAATTGGAATATTTAAAAAAAAAAAAACTTTTGACGAATAAGTTATTACGTCTTCAGAAGAACCGTTAAATTGTATAACAATCAACAACTTAATGAATTCTTTCCCTAATGCCAGCATAAAACTATTACACTATTACTAACACAGCAAGATTTTTGTCAAAACTCATAATAACAAAAAATCGTTTACATAGAACAAAACGGACTAATTAATCTTTTTTTTATCTATATATTAATTATACAAAGAAAGCTCCCGGTTCCGTATTTCAACCACTTTTTTATGTAGAGTTTCATCGAGCTTTGATGTTTTGAATTCTACTGTCTTGTCCTATGTGAAAAATCTCGGTCTCAATCTTGAAGGAACGATGAGTTGTTGCAAGCGCATTAACAGGATAATTGCTAAACTTTATCTCTGCCTTCATCATTCCCTGGCTGTCTGCAAGTACATTATTTTACCCTATTTTGCCGATTTATTTGTTAGTTATTTGCTACGTACTGTTAAAAGATTGTTAAGATCTTATTGTATATTAAATGTACAATGAATGAACTGAATTGAGTACCTCACAGCAAACTCTGGCCATTTGAAGGAGTTTTCAGGGCAGCATACTGTCTTTTGGTAAAAGCACAAAGACTACAGAAATTGAGTTCCCTGGAAATCTCTAATAAATATGACATCCATAAGAAATAATAATCGCTAGCTAAACCACAAATTAAGGGCCAATTAAAACTGATTTTGCGTTCATTTTGAACAATTTAAGAACTATCCAATGGCTTCTAGTGTAATTTTGTTGTCGGCAGAAAAACTTTGACCGCTGATAGACGCCGATAAGATTCGAACCCAAGACTTCATGAGATATGAACCACCGAATAAGAAAAAATTAGAAACCATATTTTAATTTAATGCTGTGCAACCCTAGGGAGAATTCTAATGTTTGAATATGGATGCATCATTTATTTTTATATTTTATTCATAAATCAAGAAAAAGATCACTGTCTCAGAATATTTATCTGCAAATGCTTTTTTTCTTGTTTTAATATAAATTCATTTTTGATCACATTGTAGCCAAAAAATATGTCAACTCCTCCACAACGTAATCAAATTAAAAGGGTCATAGTGCTATTCATTCCAGCTTACCGTCCGCTTCAAGGAGAAATTAAAATTAAACTCAAGCCAAGAAAAGCGGAGTACCTACATACTTTCAACATAGTCGTCCACTTACTTACTGAGGGTACTTTCAAGATTAGGTCAATGTAAACAATTTGCTTTTGTAGATAATTCCTACTTGCCTTGCTCACAATAATCTTTCATCCTTTTGAGAAGTTTACTCCTGCACGTTCCACATATTTTCCTGCACAAAAGCTTTTGCCTCCTTAAGAAATCTTAAGATTCTTCAAAAACGGGAGCTTTCATAGACCGAATTCATACACATTTGTATAGTGTTGTTTACGTTGCTACTCTCCCGAATATGTTACAGCAACATCCTTTTTTTTACTACGCAATAATAAGATGAATGGTCGAGACGAAAGAAATTAAAAAGTCTGCTGAAATATTTTTAAGTACCTACTTCATGTATTTAGGTCAATCAATATTAGTATACGAAAAGTGTTCATCTTATCTGCACATCATCCTGTTGAAATATTTAAATACACTTCTCGGTATTGTTTGCGAATTCCTCAAGTTGCATAAACGCAGTGAGTGCTATTAAGAAAGAGCAGCATATGAATAGAAAATATTTTTAGAATCCTCCATGTAGACACTATGTACCTATGTTACATATATGAATATGTGAGGATGTGCACATGCCTCTAAAATCTTTTCGTAGAAGCGTGCATTCATACAGTACTACACATATGTAATAGTTTGAGAGTAAACGTGTAGTGTAATGAACGCATGAGAAGTTTTGAAGAACACATATTTTTTCCATGTCGGTATCTTTTAGGCTGCATTGGTCCTAAACTTAAGGTGCCTAGGAACGCATGAACAAATAACTTTCTTAATTTAAAGTCGAATATATCACTTGAGAGCCATGCAGCCAAACACTAACGTCTAGAGTAATCATTGGATTCATCCACCTATTAAAGATATATAAATTTTAATTGCTGTAGGATCCCAATGACTTCTCTAGCGTTGAGTATTATTTTAGCGGTATAAAAAACCAAAGGGAATGCCAGTTGAAACTAAAGCCTATGACCCTCATTGCATTACTCGTAGCAAAAGCATTGTACTTTTCGAGATAAAATAGAGCCTATTTCTGAGTATTTATAGGTTTTATTCTTCTAAGTATGCGGTTGGTATTCAACGAAATACAAGATGACAATATAAAGAATGAATGATAATGAAGAACTTTTGAACGATTTTTTCTCAGACCATTAATACAAATAATAATAAGTTTTAATAAAATATCTTGAAGAAATAAAATATCTTGAAGCATTGTATGAATGATAAATGAAGCCTTCCCAGTCTAAAGGAGAAGCTAGACACATATACGTATATGAGTCGCATTTCAGTCGTTGACAGTGAGGTCGTGCATCCCAGCTGTAGCGGCTCCAAGTTTTCCATTGAGTTTTACAATACGTTTCCAAATTGATTATGTATTTTTCTCTACGGAGAAGAGCAGCATCTGTATTGTTTAGCAAGATATTGAGAGCTAAGACCGACCAGGGGCTTTAGGGTGCTAATTCTTAGTTTGGAGAAAAATAAGTTGGTACATATATATCATAACATATCGCCAATCTATAGTTCTCAATTCGTAAATACAGCAAAAATTTTAATTATATAATTTTTGATGTATTTTAGGATTTCGATAATCAGGAAATGTAGCCTCCTGTCTGTGAAATAAAAAACTTTTTAGCTTGTTATGTGCCGTGGGGCTCACCGGTGATCTCCATTTAAAAGCTCTCTCTGGACTAATGCATTTTAACATGCAGTTCTCTCAGAAAACATTTATGAGGAAAAATTTTTAAGGATAGAATAAGCCAGGGTCATGCCGATGAAATCGGATCATCAGACCGAAACACTCTAAAAAATTTTTTTAAATGATAGCAATTTGCTAACTATTCGATTCTCAAACATTTTTTGTTTCAGTGCAACTAAAACAAGCGAAATATTTTTCGATTTTTGATTTTTAAATCAAAGTTCCATCAAGAGTTCTTCTTTTTGTTTGTTAAATGCATCAAAGTTTTTGGAAAATATTCACTCATATAGACTGTAAAATTATTTTTGCTCCCATATTATTCGTAATTGCTTTTGAAAGAAAGTCAATAATGGAATATATGAAGATATTTAAGCATTGGATAAAATGATATAGCGCCGAATATAATATTTTAACATCGAAAGGTTTTCAAAAATGTGGCTATCAGAAGGCTTGCAAATATTCTAGAGAAATTTCGATAAAGTGAAGAATTCTCGAAGTGACGAATTCCGAGATCTCTTCGATAATTCCGACATTTTCGAACACAGGTGCTACTCATAAAAATTTCTATTGTGTTTGCTAAGTTGCGTTTTTCTTTAATGGTTCTTCGTACTCCTCCTCATGCAACTTTATTTTCCAGAAGTAAAAAAAAAAATTGCCAACAACTATTTATTTCTTATTGCTGAAAGATCCTGCTGAGATTTTATGTGAAAATTTCCACCTTATGTCTTAGAACCAAATTACAGTCGAAAATGTGCAACTGAAGCTTTTTATAGAAAGTAACTCTTTATTGATCCTAATACTATTTAAGCAAGTGCTTCTCTCCCTTCGAGAATCCATAGCTATCGCAAAATTCAAACAAATATATTACAGACCTATTCCAAGCACGGCAATACAAGCAAATTTTTCGAAAATATTCAGAAAAAGCGAAACGTATTCGTTCCGCTTTAGTTGACCGAGAACGAGTGACAGATTCATTCGTTCATTCTCTTAAAGAGATCGAAATCGAATTCGAAATCGAAATCTGTATTCACTTTCTCGAATTTTAGGCTTCGATTTCCTTTCGATCTCAGTTCGTCATGTTTGCTGGGACAGTACCTAACTTACATGCTATTTCATCATGTAACCAGTATTAGTAAAGGTAATGAAGGAATATTCATGTAGAAATTTTAGATTAATAATAAGATAAACCAAAGTACTTACATGTATCCAACGATCAGTACGGACACCAGCTCAACCAGAGTTAGTAAACTAATATTCCTGTTCCTGGCGGACCCGAAGATAAATATTAATAATTATTTGTTAGTATGATAATTCTTACCCCACTCGTTACTAATAATAACATTGAGCTCCCCTTTTAGCATTTCTAGTCATGGTGCCAAGGAACGTTTACATATTCCATCATGTGCTTCCATCTTTTATTCAAACCATGAATTGCAAAATGATAATTTTCTGATCTGGGTTATGAACTGATAATTTTCCTTATCAAATTCGTAATGGCTTCCTTGTGAAGTTATTCGAATGACAGAAAATTCAATTGAACAAAATGTGGGGGCACTTCGTGGACACAAACATTTAAATTTAAAGAAATTTTGAAGTGAAGAACACTTGAAATATGTCCACATGAATAAAAAATTTCTTTTTAAGTGAAAAGAAAGTGTTTCGATCAGAGCAAGCCAACTTCATCTTCGTCAGTGCGTGAGTGTTGCTAATTTGTCTGTTTTCGTAGAGCGATGGGGAAAGAAAGACTTAGAAGCTGTTTCTACAGAGTGTCTTGCACATGGCACCAATGATGATGTCAGTCATATCTATCTTTATTTTTGTAGAAGGGGTGTGAATTCATCATCACATTTACTATGGTGAATTTCAGTCAGCTGATTTTGTCATGAGCGGTTTGTTTATAAAGTTCCGCTTAGGTAAAGTACTTTAAATATGAATTTCTTTGTTATTTGTCGTGATGTTTTTTTTTGAGTTAATAAGTTAAGGAATTGAAGAAAACAGAAATTACAATCCATGCTGTATTCGTTAGATATATAGATACAATACAGTCAAAAATCTTGATATGATATTTTAGTTATGGTGTCATGCCTGTAATATGAATTCCAAGAAACTATTTAACAATAAATAAAAATTCAACAAAAAATATACTCAATAAAAATTATTTAAACAAAGTTCCTAACCATTTTCCTATCGTGAATATGCATTTTGCGTAGTTGTTTCACTTCCCTAGTGTGTAGTATGAACACATGGTCAATTTTCTTAAATTAGAATATCAGATTCGAAGATATTGATTACTTTTAAAGTTATTTTTTTTTCCTAAAACTTTGCACCTCTGAAATTTTTCTTTCTACAAATTTCCATGGATTGAGATAAATAAACACTTTGTAGGGGAGATTTACAAGCGCTCTTTATAAGGAAAATTTTCTACAGACACATTAAAATCTCGTCAGAGAAGGATGGGACAAGTCTAAAAGTAGATATTGATTCTAGGTCCTGATTGATGATCCACACAAATGAGAACCAAAGTAGATTAAACGGGGGGTCGCATTACATAATCACAAGCCCTCAATTATCTCACGATTGTGAAATATTTGACAAATGCTCTTTTGTTATGGCCATCCTGAAATGGGCTCTCGAAAGTAATTTGCATTAAATGGAGCGAATTTATTATATAGCAATTTGTTCGGCAAACAAAGGAACTAATTATGGGCGTTGCGCTGTATTCCGCTAGGTACTTTGCTGAACACCACTTGATTGATGCAGACATTATTAATATATATAAAGTTCATGTTCTATGTTCATGCAAGTAAACATTGTATCTTTTAATAATTTCATGAACAATCTTCCGGAAAAGTTGTTTCCGTATTCATGTAAAAGTTTTGCAAACTTTCGTTACCTACAGTGAGAACGCAGAGGAAAGTGAATTTCATACTTTCAAAGAAATAATGAGCAAATTGTAATATTAATGTCAAAAGAATAGAGTTTGTAAGGCAACGGATGAGTTTTCTTTAGTTAAATATTGATATTGATGTAGTTGAAAGTTGATATTAAAATACCTAGCTCGGTTGATGTATGCATACAAGTTGCCCAAAACAACAAATCAACTAAAAATTAATGAAGGATTTTATGATTTCTTTCGAGTTCAAGGAGATAGGATATAGTAGGTTCAGGTTTTTGGTCAGTTGATCAGTTGCAGGGTTTGTTAAGTGAATGTTTGAGGTATTCGCTACTCAAGAAAGATTGACAGCCTGGGATGGACCTCTATAATTCTACCGAGAGGCCAAGTAGAGGGTAACAGTCGATCGTCGCGTATAAGTACCAGAAGGCTTAGCCTGATACGATTTCAACCATTTTGTCCATTCTTAAAGGTAGTCTTTGGACCAGCATTCCCAGAAATGTTCATACATCTGCAGTGTTAGTTTTCACTTTAAAAGTCTATTAGAAGAAGAAAATGCCCAGGTATCAGGATCATCCGAATCTTTCAGTGAGCAGCGATCGCAAATTAAGGCATGTTTCAATTTTGTGAACAACGTATAAAGCTCTTCGAATATAACGGACGACGCACCTACCACTCTTTTAAGGTGACCCTTAATAACCTTTATACCTGTCTCCATATTCTTCCGAAATACCTAAATGTGACGAAATGATTTGGTGTGATAATAACAGATTACTAAGCTCACTTGGAAGTTGAGAAGTACACATAAATAACAGATTTTTCAGGTCCTTTGCAGCACCAACGTATGTAGTACCACTGTCGCTGTAGAATTTCTTGCAGAGTCTATGATGCACTGTAAATCGCTTATAAGCGGTGACGAAGGCCATGGTGATCAGTTTCGACATTAGCTCAAGTTATGTTGCTATGGAAACAAACAGCAGGATATATAACTGAGCGTCATCTTATGTCCACTACGTAGAGTTTTCTCGTGTGTGTCAGATACTATTATGTGTGATGATTGATGTGTGCAGATAACGGAGTAGTTTTGGCCAGAAGAAATTAATGTTCTGCGGCTTCATAATGCAGGCCCAAGTGCCGTAGTCTTCCTCCAACATGCATCACTAAACTGTCGTGATCGAATTAAGATGATAGGCGAAGAGTCGGACTTATGTTAGATATTTTCTGGTCGTGCAAAAGTTGATAATACTCCATTAGAAAAGAGATCAACTGCTCCAGTCGCACCCACATTAAAAGAGCATTAGTTAGCTCAGAGACTATCAAATTACCAGAAGTTTGATCTTCAAAGAATCTGGCGATCTGACGTCAAGTTCGGCAACTGATTGTGAGAGGATTCGGATAGATTACTGAGGCCAAAATGTTGAGGACAATTTCAGCCAAGTAGGCCCTTCCCATCAGAATTCATGCGAAACAAATTGAAATGCGGGAAGTCCTCATGACTGAGTGATAATGTGGCCTGTAAAGATTCAAGAATGAATGAATTCCCATTTGTGGAGTTGAAATCCCCCAGCGTGAAGCACTTCTACCAGTGAACACTGCACCCCAACCAGGAAACGGCTATCGTCTGCACCGAATAATACGTCATCGGTGTAGAAATCTCTTAACCTAGACGATAATCAGCCTTTTCATCTTCGGCGGACTGTTCTAATGTTCAGATGCGGTGCGAAAGTGATTTTATATGTGACAGAAAGAAGCAGTAGTTTTGAGGTGGTTCTGTAGTCGATTTACACCAAAAAAACCTTTGAAGATCGCAATTTTCAACCCTGATTTGGCGAAACATCATTTTCAAATCGGCTGCGAACGCAACAGAATGTTTCCGCAATTATAGCAGATAAAAGATCTTCTTGGAGCTTTGGACCAGTTGCAAACAACCGTTTAGGGAAGGGCCATCATGCAAGAATTTTGATTAGTTGAAGACCACACAAAGTTTTGTCGTGAGACTTGTTCCCTTAATGACGCCGTCAAAATTCTATATTATGCAAGTCGAGATAGTAGTTGAACGTTGTATCGACCATCAGGTTGTTGTTTAGTCGTTTCTTGATGTTAGCTTTCACAATCTTCCTCGGAAAGCATTATATGGCTAGAGGGCATGTCTTCCAGTTTCCAAAACTTTTCCACCAAGTACATCTAACGAAATGAAATTTAAAGGACCCGATAGCTCCTATACAAGAGCTGTGCCGATCAGTCGAGGTGTTATAAAAAATGTCGGATCAGAAAATTCACAGAATTGAGGCAGCTTAATTTTCTGTATCTAGTGACTGCTGACAACTTAATCTTCGTCGATTTTTGCTAATAAGCTTGGATTGACATAGGACTGGATGCACATGCACATAGGAACCATAATTTCAACTCGTCCTGCATTTGATATTCCTGTTCCTTTAACAGATTTATTGACCATATACCGAGGAAGCCATGAACGATGATATGAAGGTTGCTTGGGAACCTTGGTCCAGAAGTGCCTAACCCCGTATTGTTGTGCCTGAATATAAGTGCAACTTGATGTGCACCAGTCTGGTTAGATGGATTTAACGGCAAGAAATGTTCAATGCACTGTTGAAGAAGTCGATTTTTCTTGAGGATTCGTCGCACAAGAATATGCATTTGCCATTATCGCCAAGGATGAGTGCCGAGAGTAGTGCCGATTCTGTGCACTGTACAATATTGTATAGTGTGTTTTATTGTAATTTTCGCAGCGATTTGAGGAAGGACATTGATCATAAGCATGATTAGCCTTCAGACAGTGAAAACATAGTTGCTGTTTCCAAACGACATTGCTTCACTGGTGGGTATTAAGCTGTCTAAATGATGGACAGAAACGAGACAAATGGTTTTTGCTGCACTGAGGACAGTTTGGTGAGAAAATTTATTGACGCGGCCAGAGCTGACACCGACAACTTCAAAGATTGTGACACGATGTTTTAAAAAGGTTGTTAAATCCTTACATGTAGGAAGCTTTGTAGGAGGGTCCTTTCTGATTGATGGATCTAATTTTTGCATAGTTGTAAAGACTAATCAGTCATCTCACTGGTCTACTGGACGTTATAAGGTTTCTAGTGCTTTAACAGCTTGATGGGTGCCATCATAGGAATCAGAGAGGTTAGCGCTTGCAATTGAGAAATGACGAATAACCATCCAACCTGACATCACTCACAGAAATGGTTCCAGGATAGCGCATAGTTTACACGTTTCGCAAAATTTGTAAGGCTTTTAAATAGGTCATGGAATTTTTACCAATCCTTGAATATTCGGTAAAGGTATGGAATTCGACAACCCCAGAGAACCGATCACATTTGAATCAAATTGTTTAGAATGATTTGAATTAAACGCACCAAGATTATCTTAAAGAACTTCATGCACATGCAATATGCAATTTCGGTTTTTTCTATGTCATTAGAAGTGACTTTGGCCCTAATTCCATTATTCTGCTTTTCAAATTTAAAGTGAATGCTCATGATTAATGATAAAACACCTTCACGATATTCAGACAAGGTTAAGAGAACAGCAGGTGATAGGGCTGCTGTGCATAGTTGCGAAAACCAATTGGGAGTTGCTTCGAGTATAATAAAATACTCCATCATAAGAAAGTTTCAATTTCTAAACGTTCGAAGAGTCTAGAAGGTTCCCAATTCACGTGATCCCCAATGCACTTACAACCGACTGAGTAAAGTACAACAAATTTCCTAAGTTTCCCAAGATTTTCAAGGGGATCAAGTTCCCGGGTTTCAATTTCATACTGCGTATTACTCATATAACATTAAGGGATTATAGGTATTCCTGAAAATATGCATCATGAGAAGCAGAAAAAAATAAGAGGTAGCTGCAAAATCTAGTAGTTCTTCTAAGGACTGGGAAAATGCTCTAAAAGCATAATAGTCAAATTCAATTGCAGGCACTGCTGTTCAACACATAGATAGCCCAAAATTTTAAATTTCTACATTAAAAGGTTTAGATTTGAAGAGGTTAATCAACCTTTAAATTTCATTCGAATAATATCACTTACTTAACTGTACTTCAACCATCATTCGAACTTCATGAATGAGATTTATGGAACCACAGAAAATACAAGCATCAGCTCTTTAGTCAGTGAAGTTAAGCTCCAAAATGGGTCATATAAATAAAACTTCACAACTCCTATTCTCTGACTATTTGTTGGTAACTACATTTCCCTGGGAAATCGAATTTCGTTAGTGCAAGTTATTCCAAAAGGAGTTAGACGGGAATCGGCACCTGTTCAGAACGCGGAGAAAATCTTCCACCCCAATAAATCTAATATTGAAGGGGACTCATTTGTTATTGCTCAACACATACTGTTGGACTTATATACAATTTTAATCCAATCGTATACGTTTCTTGCTAGATTTCATATTAATATGTTTATTGCGTTCCATCCAAACTCAGTATTTAGGACTTGATTAAATTCTATATAAATATTGTATTGTATTGTGGTGGTGAAGGCTACTTTCATTATAATTTCCGTTCGATCTTAACCCTTTTTTATCTCCTTTAGTTACGGAAAAGTACAATTAAAGATAGGAGATGAAGAGAATATTATTCCATTAATTTGATACAACATGTTTCGTTATTTTTGTGGCGCACCACCGATATTGACCTCTTGAAGTTTGTGCATGTTACCTTCATTGTAGTACTCAGCACTTCTCTAATATCCTGTTTTCATTGCCGTGGAGAATGTGAGTTTTTGGTGAAACACTTTTTTTCATATATACTATATTTTGAAAACATCTTAACAAAACCGTTCTTAAAAATATATTAGTCAGGCAATGTGGGAACGGTCTATTTATGTGTCAATTTCATATAAGAAAAAGTAACCCAGTTCTCGTCTAAAGCTTACCTGGAATTACTTCAGGCCATTAGACTACCGTAGGATAGGTCTAACCATCACGGCATATATTCAGCGAGATATCCTACCTTAGTTCACACACTCTTCTACATTGATCAAACCACCTTCGGTTTTTCTGGTCTTTTCTTCAATATTCCAGGTTAGCTTCTAAACCAGATATACTCCCGGCATTTGGCCCCCTAGAAACGTAGGTCTTAGATCCAAAGAGCGTAAGCGGTTAAAATTCAAATTTCTTTGCCTTCATCCTGTTTTGCTCGCATTGGTAGTGAGACCCTGTTCCTTACACTATCCTTCAACTACTTGGAAGGCATTTTTCATGATCAACACACTCAGAAAAATATTCCAATGTAAATTCAATGTGACTTCATTTTATTTCAATACGGTAATCCCTTCAGTAAAACAACGCGATTTCTTTTTAAAGTAACCCAATACCACGTTGAATTTACAGATATGTTACGTGCAATTCCAAGTCCCTTTATTTCAATCGGATTTCCGATTGGAATGAAAGTAAATTCCCTTTAATTCATAAAACCTTTAAATGATATCTTGTTGATCTCATTTTCAACTAGAAATACTTTCAATACAAAGTGATTTCCGACTTCTATGGATCCTCAATCAACTGCAGGTAAAAGCTGTTAGATTCCAAATCAGGAAAATATTTCTACAAAATATTATTACAAAATAATTTTTCAGATGAAGATTTGACAGCTCCTTTATGGTCAAATCTTAAAACCTAAGCATAATTTTGTGGTGCATTATCCTCTGTTTATTAAAAAGTGTGGTCGTCCGAAGTATATGTGAAGTGTGAGGTTTGAGGCTAAACACAGAGAAAATAAGTTGTATTGTAATAATGTATTTGATTCCTTTTATTTCAACTCTATTTATGATTAATTTGGACACACATTTTTCTGAGTGCATCAAATTCCCTTAGCCTCCGAGGCAAGGTCACCCGAATAGCCAATGATGTGAACACCCAACGATTCAAGTCTTGAGCAGAAGAAATCAACTGTGACATTTCACAAAAAAGGGAATAACACCTCCCTGCGTCACCCTCTTACGGCCCATCCCCTAACGCCCGCATGACTGGTTCGAATCCTGATTGCCATGTTTCTCTTGTCCATCCATTTCACCACACCGGGTTAACTTCAAAACATTGCAAGACAATTTTCAATTTTCTAGGCACAATTTTGTCAAAAGCGCTTTCAATATCCAATAAAACAATCCACTGGGTGGATTCAGACAAATATCCTCTGCGTGTCTTTATGGATATGGAGGCGATCCACCTTCAGGTCTTTCCCCTCATAAAGGTTGGTAATTTTTCTTATAGTTCTACGCATTCACTGTTTGGATTTTTGGGCACAGGCAACTAAACCCGACCAGCCTGTTATCCAAGTCAACATTCGTGATCCCAACATTACGGACATCATTCTAAAGAGCGTCCAGGGTATCCAGAAGGCCTTCTGTCAATGGCCCATTGTCTAATCCACACCCAAACGCACTCATGACAAGCTCACCATGGGCCGGAGCCGCATAAGAAGGTCGTCCATCTCTCACGACATGACCACTACTTACCAATTGTGCTCTTAGCCTTCAAAGCCTCTTTCCTATTTTAAACCCGCCCACGCTTCCTTCCTTCCGTAGGTTTCCTCCGCTCAGCCATGGCGCCTTCCAAAGGTTGGCTTAGGCTGCAAACTTTGAGCTGTTATGCATCTATCCTTTCACAGCTCCCCTCCTATAGAAGCAGGCTACCGCTCAGTACCAGAGCCTATGCGCTTGAACTTCTTTGAAGGTGCGTTTTCTTTTTAAATCAATTTCCCTGTCGACACGGTGGCGTCTCTCGAGTTGATTACTCAGCTTGGTGGTGCTCACCGCTATCATCGACCGCCTCCGCACTCCGCAGACTTCTGTTTTCGCCTGTTCGCTCCTTCTTTCTCTTCTGTTTCAGAAGGCCGCCTAAGCATCCTCCGCTCTCCTTACTGGTGCAGTCTAGTCTGTTTTAGTCTTTCGGCGCCGCATTGACCACCTAAACTGGAATATCGAATGATCAAATCGTTTGTCCGCTGTTGCTTAGTAGCATCATTTCGACATCTTCGGAACTACCGACCTCCATGTTTTTTTCCATCTTATTAACTTAACATTTCAGCAAATTATGACCCCACAGAATCCATGCCGTTGACCTCTGTAGGGGACGGATTTTTCGGCTTAGCCGATTTACTACCTGGCGTACACAAATCCTTCGTTTCCTTCATTGCCATATCTTGGCCCGATCTTTCATCGATAACTTGCTCAACATGGGAAACCTACCGGCAGGTCATCAGTAAGTTACTGAGTCGCTCACCTCACTTCACAAAGTTCCTCTTGTTTTTCAAGAGTTTTTCTAGGTGAATTTAACTTAGAACTTTAATTTTAAATCTTAAATTCTAAATTTCCTCAACAAGATTTGATCACAAAGAGGACTAGCTATAAGCCCAAAGAAATAGCTTCTGTGGGATCTTTAACTTACTAAAAGCAGTATTACGAGCGAGGAGCAGTTTTTCCTGGAGGGTCCTTACTGGACTTCACCAAGGAATAGCCAAGTAGATACTAACTGGTCTTTGTGCAGTTGTGATGAAGGTTATGATGAAGCTGTAGGAAATTAGACAAGTGATTTACAGTATGAATAGGCTAAATTTTGAGAGTTTTTCAAATACTTAATTCAGAACTTTGGGTTCGAATCCCTCACAGGACACGGCGATTTTTCTGGGTACCAGTGGTTGAGACCATTCTACTGACAAGAATGTTGTACTTGTGAAGCGACTAGGATGTTGCAGAGTAAAAATTCATGACAAAAATTGCGACTCACTTGCAACATTTGTCAGGTTAAAATTTCCCAATTTTTCTTCCGACTAAGCTGTGATGTGTGCATCATAGGGTTTTTCCCCTGAGCTTAGGCAATACCTTAAAAAAAAACTTTATAAAGAACCATCTAAGATCATTTTACCATTCACTTTTGTTGTGGACTAGTTTTCCGTAAGAGCGTACGTTACGCCTTGATTGCGTGCTGGCAAGGGGGAACTGCCACAACTATCTCTACACTTGACACATATTTTAAAGAACTTTTACGACTTAAAGGTTACGAACTGATTTCGCTTTGTAAAATATACCCGCCTCTCCTTCCACAACAAATCAAAACCTTCTTCATGAGGAAAATAAAGCAATATTTTTGAGCTAGAAAAATTTTCATGCATTCCACATATTCTGATCCTTGTCTAATTTAGCCACGCTCAATTGAATCCGGCTCTTGGGGACGCAATTTCCCAATCCTGCAAAACTTAAAGGAGCCGTTTCTATGAAAAGCAAACTTCAATTTCCTGGTTTCTTTTCCTAAACCAAATCTAGGGTGTCCTAACATAGTTTTATGTAACCGAAAACACCGCCTCCTCGCTTTCAGGCCACAACAAATTGCTGCCTAATAAAAATCACTGTTGACACAAAGTAAGGCGAGTGGAATTTCCGATTGGATTCCCGCAATATCTGGGATAAAATGTTTTCTCCGGGTTTTTTTTTCTCTCCTATTTAACCTAAAGGTATTTCTCTTTCGGCTCCTGTCTGCTTTATATTTGACAGACTTTGTGATATTAATCAGGGGCAAGGACACCCCGAGTACAGCTCCTGCAGGCTAGAGTAAGTTTATTCAGCCAGTGACCTCGGGCTGTAACTCTTTGGTCCCACCTATGCATGTTACGTTCAGCTGTCAGCAGAAACAATATCTCGAGAGCGAGAAAGATTCATTTACCTGGCAATGGTGGGTATAAAATGTTCGCCCCCCCCAAACTACGTGTGACGTAAAATCAAACTCCCAAAATGGAAAGAACTTCCTGAAATTTCTCCAATACCATTAAATGGTGAAAACCATTTGCGAGACAATATGAATTCGTGTCTGAATGCGAAGTAGTCTACTGTTCTTCGTGACAGGCTCCTGCATCCCCGTATACTGAAGAAGAGACGTTTAGCAGAATTGCAGAAAGATTATTCCAACATGTTGAATAAATCTTGAGATAGAATTTTTATCAACGTCATTTTGCCGGAAGTGATTCATTTGGGGCCTGTGAGGCAGACAGGTGCCCACCTCCTCACCATATCTGCGTACATTTTACGAGAGAAAAGAACTGTTCAAGCCCGTAAAAATCGATTTTCATTAGATGATTCTGCCAGCCAGAGCACCAAATCGCTGGGAAACGTGTAAAAGCGTAATACCCTGAACGCTATTCGACTCTGGCTGGTTTGAAAGTTAAAGAGCAGTGGATTCGATCACTTTCTGGTTACGAAAGCACTTCCCATGGGTACCAGTTTATGGGCTTCATAATGTCGTTTACAGCGTACAGGGATCCTCAATTTAGTTCGCTTCTCTAAAAATCAGGAACGCCACACCATCCTTAGGTGCTCCTCTGTACACGGAATGATAATGCTGAAAATGTCATTTCAACGTACATGTGTAGTTAACAATTCGAAAAAGCTTCTATAAATCAAATCCAGCTTAGAAGGGGGTTTCTAGAACCCTTTGGGAGATTTGACTTAATGTTAGATACTATTCAAAGGACTTACAATGTTCTTAGCGCCTGTGCTCAACTGGTTTGAGGGGCTTATTTTCCACTCACATTTCTTGTCTCGGGATGACAAAGGTTGGATATCGTCGTTTGAAGGTGACGAAAGGCACCTAAGCATGTGATTTTGTCAGTGGAGTTGGGAAAATTTGTGGACCGAGATCAAACCGCCATTTACCATTGGAAGTAGGCAATATCTTTTGTTGCCAAAGTTTTATTGCTTTTGCCTAAATTATAGATAGACATTTAGGGTTTAAGTCAGCTACAACTCAACTTCACCTTTATGTCCCGGGACTTTCTCCAGACTTCAGAATTGAATTCATAACAAATTTCAATTTGCTTATAATTGTCTGGAGGCTGCTCCTTCATATGCCAGTCTGTCTGCCCTCTTAGTACCATGGATGCAGTTGTGAACTTACACCAATTGAACAAGAATGTACATCGTTCTTTTTGGGTAGGTCTTAAGTTTATAGTATATTTTTGGAATGTTTTGATAGCGACTTCGCTTCCTGTACAGTTTGCAGTTTTTATCCCATAAGAATGCAGGCTTTACAGCTATCTGCTCGTTTTCAGAACGACTTTGGCTTTTACCTGAGTGACCGTTGCGCCCTCTCAAGGTGTAGTGTCTTTTGTACGTAATAAACCTCGCAGAGGATTCCAGCCTAGACATTAACCTCAATAATTAATCCGTGTGCACAGGCGATTGAATGCATCGAATCAGGGATTTCGAAATAAGATTTGCCCTTTTTGCGTTAATGAATTTAGAGGTGAGCCCGTATATAGTCAAGAGCCATTAAGAAACAATCTTTTAGCTACCATTGTTCCTCCTCGATTTGTATTGGGTTTCTTTTAAAGCTTTGTTGAGCCGGATGACACTGGAATATAACTAAGGTATCATCGGTGGTATAAGATTGCAGATTGATAAAACCGTATACGCCTTTCTACAGGCCATATCCTTAGATATTTTACATTTCCCTTTAATTCCAACTACGTGGATAGTGAGAGAAATTGTTCTCGATTTCTAAGCAGAAAGAATTTTTATTTAAATCATAGAAGTCTGGCCCAGTGCGACCAGAAGATTTTGATATGAATTGCTCGTCAATTGTCATCATCGCAGCGTCACTAACCACAAGGGTAACATAGTACGTGCTTTCTGAAAATGAAGCAAGAAAATCGACTACACACAGCTTTTTGAGATGAGGTGAGATTTTTGTATGTCTACGAAGAGATCCAAATTATCAAACCTAATCAATTGGACGATGATATCTCTCTGGAGCGAAAATCACAGAACCTTGACAATTGCAATAATTTATTCTTGAAATTTTGGGGTCTTCTCAACTTATCTACAAATTGACGCATCTACATCCTGTTAAGGTGGGTGAAAGTAATCTTAGTGAGCTAGTAAGATATGTCGGTGTAAGGAGGCATTGACTATAAAGTCTCGCTACTTTGTGGAGGAAAAGTTAGATATAACCCTGCTACAGGAATTATAAATCCACAAAAGTGGGATTAGGAAACTTTCGGGGAGCATAGGGACGTTACTCTATCTATAAGTAGAGGATGTGGAAATTGACGCTTTTGTGGCTGTCCTGCGAGCTTACCTGTTAATATTTCAGGGCTAACCAACCAACCTTACCCTGCCCTCCCTCCCTCCCTCCCATAGAGGAGCTGGGGAATTTTGTGTACGATTGAGAGAGGAAAAAGGCGAGATTGACTATTGGATACGATGCAACCTCACCTAACACGATACAGTGTGGGGTAGTACGGTACTACTCAAATCAAACAAACAGGGGAACAGAGCTAACATTCAGGGGAACCAGGGAAAGAAAGTAATTGATTGACTTTATGCAATATTAACACCACAAAATCATTCAATTTTTCGTGGAGTGTGCATTCAGAAGGAGAATTGAGAGAAAAATTATAAGGATTACTTGGAACACGGTTGTGGTAAAGTACACCGGAATGTTGGGAAGGAATCCCAAGAAAAAGTTGGAGAAGTCACATAAAACCATAAAAAGAGGGAATTCAAAGCTGGAATGATCTTAGACCGCGCGTAAATGCATGACAACGAGATTGGATTGGAATGCGGCGAAAAGAATGGTGTTTTTCGGGGAAGTGAAGGCGACCTTATACGGCTTCGTGCCCTTAAATCTTCGGGCCTGGAGGTGATATTCCCTGCCTTACTACAATGGTGCGAAGAGGCCATTGTACCATGGCTTCGGGGAGCATTTACAACTTGCCTTGCGACAGGGCATACACCTGTAAAGTGGAGGGAAACGAAAGTGGTCTTTCTATCGAAAACAAATAAAAGAGATTACACCGTAACGAAATATTTAAGAGTGGCCAGTCTGATATCCTTTTTTTTAAGACAATGGTGAGGGTGCTGGTGGACCATCTGAAGTCTTCCAATCTGAGGAGAAATCCCCTAACGTAAACCATCATTCATATCAAGCTGGGAAGTAAACAGAATCTGTACTTTACCAGGTAATGAAAGTGATACAGAAGGAACTGGATACGGAAGGCATTGCATGGGGCGCTATGATTGACATTGAAGGTGGGGTGAAGAACAGGATCTTACTATCCACACGAGCAAGACAAAAAAGTTGATCTCTGAGCTTTTATTTATGAACATTTTGGAGTTCACAATATAATTAACTTCGCAAAATCTGGTGTTACGTGCCCAGAATAAAGAACCTTGAAATGCCAAATGCTATTCTAGAAGCAAAGCTGAAGGGTATTTTGGAAACGTGTTATGGTTTAAGAATTTAAGAGGAAAGCCTCATGTATTGTACCTCTTAACAAAATGTGATGAAGATAAGATCTTGCGAAGGTTGCCATATCCGTTGGTCATGGTCATCATGACTTGTCTTTGAGTTATTTCCTACCCGTAGGGTAACGGTGGTATCGATACTTTTGTTCGTTTTGACCATTTCTATTCACTACATCGGTTTAAAATTTAAGGATTCGATGAAAACATTGTTTTCTAAATTAAATTATAATAATAGACTTGTAAGGTAACAACTGTAACTGATAATCACTGTTTCGCTCCCAGGAAGAGAAGGAAATGAAGCAAGGAAGTGAAGCAAATTTGTGGCACCTTGAGGCGAATCACGTTATATAATCTGAGTGAGAATAGTTTTACAATTTAAAGTACAAAACAAGTGAAATCTTACTATTCACATAATTGTTTCAAGTACCATCAAATTTCATTCCTAATATTGAATCGAATGAAATCTGAGGAGGTAAATTATATTGCTTTACGCATGGACTCTCCTTAAAAACTGTTTTTAATTTGGGCTGCTTGTCCTGTATATAATCTAAAAGAAGAAAGCAACAAAAGGTTTTTCAACCGTCTACGAAATTCATCTCTCTATTGAAAAATATTCTAAAATTTTGATATTTCCGCACATCCAAAGATATAATACCATTCTCCGCTTTATGTAGAATAACCCTTCTTCTTAAATATGCCATTCACAGCTGGTAAAATATTTTTCCGGTCTTCTTCATAAAGACTTAATCAATCTCAGCTCTTTATGATTTTAAAGCACATTTATGGGTCGAAAAATTACTTATGCACGGTTGTGGTCATCCTCAATGAAATTAGACCGACATTTACAAGGACTATAAGGATTTTTTCTTATTACCTAATAAAGGACCTTTTATGCCTGCCTCAAATCCCCATTCATTATTGAGCCCAACCGTCCTTCATTTTCTGTGGAAATGCTTGACCACTACGAATTTCCTGTGCTGTTTCGATGGAATAATTTCGAACGAGGCATTAGGTCACTTCTAAATGCTGGGGGGATTAAGTTATTCTTCTTGCCCCGGAGCACTGTAGATGATAAATATGGTCCTATACATCACTGAACTTGTTAATTTTATGTGAAAATTGCCACCAATTTAGTATGTTTCCAAAATATGAGTGTTCTGGTCGTTAAGGACTCTGTTAATACCGATTTTAAGGGGACAGTAAATTCGTGCTGCTGTAAATGAGAGTTTAAACCTGCAGGATGAAGGATGAATTCTACTTCTGTGAATTACTGTTAACTTTTATGGGGGGCTTTTTAGTGGAGCATTAATATCATAGAATTTTCTGAAATTTTGTTGATAATTAAATCAAGGCTCTTTGTGAGATGATAAGCTATATCGGGGGTAGCGTGTCAGGAATGTATGTGTGTACTGATGAGCTGCCATTAGGCTCTTCTATGCCGAACAGCTTATCTGAGAGATGTTGGATCAAGATTGGTGCACATATATAGCAGTGAAAAAAGCGAAAGGAAGTAATTAAGTATCCCAACCACGACTGACTTAACCCAGAATATATGTCTACTTTCGGAGATTTAAGATTTTGAACATTTGAATTTTTATTTATGAAGATAAGCACATTAAACGAAAAGATGTGTTTGGGATATTTCAGTCCGCCATGCTTTGAGGGAATTATTCAATAATTCCTGTATTTTTAACTTGGCTTTGTTAGGTTAGGTTAGAATCAACGTTTAACGTTGCCTAGAAATTGCTGAAATTCCAGTTATAAGAAAAGTTTCACTACATGCATTCACTTGTTCGATTATGTTTCCTATAATCCCTACTATCCCCCGAGACTGGAATAACGATGTTCCTCAGCCAATGCAATTCAAACGTGGATCCTAAACTAATTAGGATCATTTTCTGAACGTGGTTTAATTAACCAGCTCTTCGCATGAATTGCCCTCCCTTCCCTTCAAGTCAAATAAATTTCAGGCTTTATCCTTCCCAACTCATTTTTGCTGGGAGGAAAATTGTGCATTTATGTGACTCCGTCCGAATCCTTTGCATTTCATTTTTTTTTGTTAAATTAAATGGGTTTTCCGTAGGAATAGAAATCTAGGGATTACTGATACATTGGTAACATATGTACGGATTATTGCTAATATAAGAATTTTTTTTCAAGCATATCCTACTTCTTTAGTCTTCTCATAAATTTTGAGCGTAAACGAAGGAAAGGAAATTTGCAGGTCTTCTAAGTTTCCACTCTATATTCATAGTCCGGCAATTTCCTTCGTCACTGTAATTTTCATGGAAAAGGAAGCAATGAAGTGTAGAATTGAAAATTAATCAGAAGAACGCAATTACAAGGAAATTAACGCCTGCAGGGAATTACTTAAAAGAATTTATTAATGAGAATGAGTGCTAAGTTCATTTGCATCTATTCCCAAAGACAAAGACGGATATGAATCGCCACATCTTTTAATAAAACCTTCCTTCACATCATCTTCGATAAATGTCCATCCCTCAAGTAAAATGTAAAAAGGAATGACAAGATATGCTTCAAGAAATGTACATCTGTTATCCATTATTTCACCTTTGCATATGAAGCCTGGACTTGCTACCATTCCACTTGAATTAAGCATATTCCTGGACCATTAACGTAATAAGAAAGTACTTGAGAATTCTGCTTGAATTATTTCACCCTATATAATCCAGATACGTATATATCTTCACATCAGATGTGAAGGGTCGTAAGGAGGGTGGTGTTATTTTGCCGTCAGACAACAATCAGAGGATTTTTTTGTACGATCTTAGATAGTTATAGCTATAGCATGCATTTACAAAAACACTTACATAGCCTCGGAAAAAGAGCATTCATTAAGTGTGGAATGCTAATGGCTTCCCTCACATATGAGAGAATTCCTCTGAAAAATGAAAATGCTACAAAAAAGGACCTTTTATTCAAGAATTTTAAAAACGTGATGCTCTTTTATAGTAAATAATTGGAATACCACTTCAACGGCGGGGATTAGTCAAGCAAACAGTGGAAGTGACAAATATATATTTTTTTATTCAATTTTATATCTTATGCCAATAATATATTGCAGTGGCCTGAAAGGATACGAATTATGAGAGAGGAAAAATACAGTGGTTATTTTTTGTAGTTACATTTTCAGATCGCGCATAAAATCACGTGGATAGGCATTACGCGAGTTTTTCACACCATATCCATATCTGCTTTAGAAACTCTCCTGGGGCTGCCACCACTGTATGTGTTTGTAAAAAAGATGTCAGTGCACCGGGCTCAGAATGCAGAGGGACGGCACGTGGTACTGAGTATGACCATAGAAAAATTCCGGATCAGGTAAAAGGGATCAATGGACCCATGAGGCCCAAGGAAGGACGAAGAGGTTCAGGATAACAGAAAGGTTTTATAAGACTGTTATCAGTGATGGATCAGTCCTCAGAAAGGACCGAAGGATATTTTTATATTCACAGGTGGATCTACAATCGATTGCAGGACAGGTGCAGAAATCTTCTCTGAAGATCAGGTGCGGGAAAGCTGTTTTCTGGAACGCCCAGGAGAAAATTTCTAAGCATGAAGCGAGAAGCGCCCAGATGGTTGCTGACTGCTAGGGACAGAGTTTGGATATCATCTCAAGAGGATAGGGATCCTATAGGATGATACATGACACATGCAGACTACGTCTATAGGATTTTAAGACGATGGAGCACTTTGCATGCTACGCTCGGCTTGGCGAGCGGGAGGAGAGGTGTTGTAGTCTGCTTCACGGGCAACATGAGCATGTATAAGAAAATACGTGGAATAACAAAAAGCGTCGAAGTTAGAGAATTGCTTTTTTTACGGTAAAACCAAAGCTCAGGGGATACCCTATAATGATTAGCACACCTTCAGCGGAAAGTACAGTAGCAAGGGGAATAATTGAATTACGACGTCAAGTGAAAGTGTCAGTATACACTCTGTACGAAGGATTCTCGGAACTTCAGTGTTCTGCTAGGTCTTGTCTCAAGCACGGAAGGGTGAACAGACCAGGGATTTCGTTGGAACATTGAAGTAGTGATAACGGAGCGTTGGACAAGCGATCTCGCAAGAGCATCGATTTTAGAAGTAATCGCCACATCGCCTATGACCTTAAAAGATTTTTAAACTTTGCTTAGAATTATTTCGACGACCTTAGTGTGGGGGGGGTGAAAAAGTATCTGAAACTTCGACGATAGCCTTCGATATCTCCAGGTACTTCATATGGCCGACAGATTGACTGAATTCCTAAGCAGATCCATTATTCCAGGCTTATGCTGATGGGAAAATTTATAAAAAAAACCGCAAATTAAAGAAAATCTTCCATATTTTCGCAACTTCGAAATTCTGAAAAAAATGCATCAAAAAATTGGCTGTAGGAAAAATTTCCTGAGCAATGCTCCCGAAATAAAAGACTCCAAAGGATATTATTACAGAGAAGTTACGGAAATGTTTTCCAGTAGATGTTAAAAGCCAACAAAATCAGTTGGCCTTGTAAGTGAAGCAATTAGAACTTTTTAATCGAAGTCAGAACTTCAATAGAACCACTCTCGCAAAAATTGTAAATAGCACGAGGAGAGCTCGAAGGCGCCAGTAGACATAATCGAAGCAGATCTATTTTCCAACCAAGGCAGTACCACTTTTCGTCAACGTTAGATAAACATTCCGAACACCTGACTTTCCTTTGGTTACGATATCGCATGCAGCATATATTATGTGTACTAAAAAAACGAACAAGTTAATCTCCGATATTTAGTTTACTAATTCCTATTATAATAGTTATTATTTAACTACAATTTTATAAATTCAATCGTGATATTTGCTCAACTGTATTTTCAACTATTTATGGAATAAATAACCATACAACTATTGGTTAATTTTTCCGCTGGAATTACACTCAGTTTAATTATATTTGGATTAAAATTAAATACCCTCCTCTAAATATGCATAAACTCCTAACGTCGCATTCAATAAATCCCTATGGAAAAGTTAATTCACATTTTCATCCTGGAACCGGGCGAATGCATCCCGGATTTATTTACATTAACGAAAATGAAACTATTTCACAACTTGTTTGGCAGTTCTCTTCCAACTTATTAAAGTCTCATAAATTAGAAGGGCTTACTGGAAGCTGTAAAGCTGATAACCATCTGAAATGTACTTAACAGCTCTTACAGCATTGATTCGGAGCATGGGTATCCTCTTGATATACTTCGTCAAGTATTAAGGACAAAATTTATCTTCATGGTAGCAAAATATTCCCATCCAATTGCACTTTATCGGTGAGCAGTAAAAAATTCATTGGATATGTTTTATTGGATGTAAGATGACCGAGTGTATCTGGAATTATTGGGGAAATCTCATAGGTACTACAAGATAATGCAATAAAAAATAATTGGATAGTTTTTCTTTATAAGATATTAAATATAGTTGGCGCATAGTAGGAGTTATGGTAAAGAAGTATGTTTTATTCATTGATTTTTTTTATAGCTATGACGTCTTCTATCTGAAGAAACAGTTCTCACTATAATAGGATAAATTTACTACTAAATGTCTGAATATTTGAATAAAAAGGGATTTTATTAGAGTTTTTCGAACACATTAGAGGCAGGGTCCAGTGAAGTGTTACCCAATTATACAGCATTCTGCAGTAGAGTTGTCGGTAGAGGGGTGCAATAGGTGTGGTAAAATGCAGCACACATACTGCCTTAACACGTTGACTGCCGCAATTAGCATAAAAGCTTTTGTGAGAGAATTCCGTATTAAAATGCCTTTGTCATCAGAGAGCTTTTAAATTGTAGCGACCTTACGCGACAACTATATTTTAAATTGTTCTTATCGATCTCTCGATAGCCGTTTGGGCGTCGAGTTATTTTGATCTGTAGCTTACGAAATCATAGTGGCTCCCAAAATTAAATTTTATTGTTAGAATATTAATCGCGAAACGTAAATTACAAATTTTTAATTTTCTTACAAGAAGAGATATTACTGCAAATTTACGCCCTACGGCAGTCAATGTGTTAAAGAAAATCTTAACAGAAAGAAAATTATGCCAGAAAACTATTATTAACAAAATTTAGTAGTTGCAAAAAAAGTGAAATAAGCATTGTGGAGGTATGGATGCGCCAACACGTTTGGCATCAGAGTTGTAACATAAGTATTATTTCAAATATCGAATACCAAATACTCTCGTAGTATTTTAATTTAATATAACTTTATTTCAAAAACAAGCTACTTGAAGTACTTTTT
>QYTT01091375.1:51370-63374 GCA_006980735.1 Dasypogon diadema
AAGTGAGAAGCTTCAATAATTCTGCGGATCAGAGTTATGCTGTCGAGCTGGGCAATCACAGCGAAGCTCGGAGACGTCAAATCCATTACAAGAGATTTGAGAGGTTGCCCCAATGAAGGATTCTATCCGCATTGTTGTGGTAACTGTTGGTCGACGATCTTTTTCATGTAGTCGATGCAATCTTGCCTAAAAACAAGAAAATGTTAAAAAGTGATTAGTTCATGCTACGTACCCGCACGCACGTATATAGTACATGATAGGTTCAATATTATTACAAGTTAGCCCTTCTGTGTTTGTAAAAGCACAAGCCTGATGACCGCGGTCAGTATCACAAACTCACGCACAAAAGTGCGTTACAACTACAAATTATCGAGAGTAACGGTCAGCAAACTTCTGCTTTGAAATATGACCAATGTAAATCAGTACCTTCTTCTCAATAAAGTACTCGCTAAGATCGGACGTGCTGTTTTACTCGCTGCGTTGCCTAAGATTATTTTAAAAAAAATCTGCAAGAAGAGCTTACATTCAGAAATTATCTGATACCGATTTCAAAGCATAGGACTAAAAATGGCATTATATTGTTATAAAGGACATGCATGACAGTCATATTGTAAAAATGTAAAATTCTCTAATCACAGTACCTAATTGAAGCAAAGAAATTAATCACGCACATCCCATATATGAAGGAAGGTATACGGTCAATCCGAGGTAGGAAACTTTGGACCAAACGGGGTTCCCCTCTAACGAACTTCGTATCTGAGATGTATGCAATAGAGCTCTATATCTGTGCAATTACTACCAAAAGTATGAGGGAAACGCATATTAGGGATCTGCATTTGCCTACAGTTGTTTCGAACTATTTGAATGTCCTAAAGAAATCAGATTTAATTAATGCGGATGAAAGAACCGATTGGTAAAAAAGCTTCTTGACGTACGATCTATCCAAAACTTACACCAGGGCTATTTTTCAATCAATAGAAAAGTGTTCCGAAAATTTTTCATGCCTTGCTCCAACTCTCAGCTCTACGAACTTTGGATTTCCCAGGCAGTTTTAGATACGAAGTGAAGTTGGTAAAAGCGGGCTTCTTGGAGTCAACGAAATCCACGGCAATCGGTCAATAATAGCAGAAGGGCTACGTAATCGGCTCCTAAGATAGACAATGAAGACTTTCTTTCCACATTTTCCCTGACGACGCCTTGTCCCAGAAGAGTGGAAGTAAGGAGTGAGTGTGTGCTATAAGCTTAAATATTGCTGGATAGAAAGTCGAGAAGAAGACTTCACTACCTGTTTTAGGAGCTGTGTGGTATTTTCCAGTGAATCCCGTGATAGGTGTTTAGTGCAATGGATCAGCATTCTCAGTGGTGACAAGAACATTTATAAATAATACAGAATTGACCCACCTACCATTAATGCGCAAAACACATATTTTTTCATTGATACCCGAAAACCCACCTAGGAGGCCACTTAGTCGCGAACTTGGAAGGCAGCCAGTTGTAATTTTATATCTCGCGTTATAATGCACAATGCCACATCTTGCACTGTATCCAATTAAAATCGCCTTCCTGTTAGCGGTACAGACTAATCATGTGAAGTAATAGGTTTTCAAACCATCGGAAACTGAATTCTTGAAAGGATTCAGAGGTCCATGAGGCAGCCATCCAAAATAGTTGCCTGCTTGAAATAATGAATTTCCCTTTGACTTACGAATCCATGCAAAAAAGTGAAATAAATCTTTTCATAAAATCAGAGGGAGATGTAGGGTGATTAAAAATTTTTTTATTGGGCAAAAATAATTTCATTGGCTGCCACGCTAGCTGCATTTTAATTACTTCTGCTGCGTTGTCCAGAATGGGCTGAAGTGTGGCCACTTACCGCAAATTGTCAGCAGTAAAATCAGTTTAATGGTAATTTCGACAACTTTTCGTCAGTTTTATTAAATTCTCCGGCTTTATTGCCTATCTTCCATGGCGGCGTGGGTAGTACGAAACGAGATCCGGTAGACGTGCTGATAATTAACCAGTTCCCTTCCCCTCATTTCGACTTGCATAACACCCCCGTAAAGATAATCATTAGAGTGTTGTTTTGGAAATTAAGGGGAGGCAAGATAACAGGTAGTCATAGGCAGCCAAACAGGTGTGACTGGTAGGCGCAAGCATTAAAATATGCCCAAATTGATATAGCGACTGTGACATGATTTCTCTTGTCGGCTGGAATGACGATCGGTTAGAACACGCGCCACAAATTCAAATAATTAATGAATCCTTGTTGCCTGAAGAAGGCACGTCTCGTAAGTGATTTGGGAGATAACTACTCAAATTGTCAGGAACAAGGGACATCGTTAGCACGTCTTCCCAATGGGTGCTAGTGTGAAAAACAAGGACTTCATGGAACTGGGATAAACCTCCCATGGCTTGTAGTATTTTGAAGGTGTTTATGAACATGGGATCTGACAACTGGATGATAGTGTCTTTCTAGGTCAAATGGAGAGATTTTACGTGTTATGACTCGCGTCTGAATTACCTGGAAGTGTGATTTTCAAAGAAATTTAAACATTGTGCGTTAGGAGGAAGACGAACGGATTTAAAAGTGATTTCACAATAAAATTTGTTATGAAGAAAAGGAGGATAGAAATCTGAAAGCCTATGGTACATAGAAGATACTGAATTCGAAAATAAGAGCAGAAGCCGAACACAGACAGTCGCCTTATAACTTTCAGTTTTCACATCGTGTTCTTGCCTTTAGTAGTTTTGTAACTCGCATTTAATTAAATTATCGTAGTTAATAATAAGTTGAATTGTTAAAAGCTAAATTGATCTTTTATTGTCTTGCCAGATTGTCCGGATAGAAACCGAAAAACCGAATACTTTCGGATTAATCGATTAACCGGTTAATTCGGCCGTAAGGAAGCATGAAAATGACGATGCTTATGACAAAGACAGAAAAGATTTTTTCAGGATAGATAGACGGACATCTATAAAACGATTTTTTTCGTTTCCCATTAAACTAAGCAGCTCGTGACATCGTATGAGCCAAAACGACTTAACATAGGATACATGTCCGGATTGACCTGATGAAGTTGGACGATACGATGCCGAAAGATAAACAGAACATATGAAGTTCACCCACGCTGGTGGCCGAGCAGGCTGAGCGCCCGTCTGGAGATTTTCTCCCCTGTTGGCGTAGGTTTGAATCCCGCACAAGATACGGCGATTTATTTGGGTACCAGTGATTAAGGCAGTTCTACTGACGAGAATTGCACTTGCGAGGCCACTGGGACTGGGACATGTTGCACCGAAATTGTGGCTCACTGTCAAAATTTGTCAGGTTAATATTTCCCGGTCTCCTCTTCCCTAATTTCCTTCCGCATAAGCTGTGATGTGTGCATCATAGGGTTGTCCCCTGAGATTGAAGTTTGATATAATTCTGTTGCAGAAAAGAAGGGTCCACAAAAGTGTGGTGAGGAGTTTGATTAGAATGGAGGCAGCTTTCGTTGATTCAAAACGGAAGGACTTGATTGACGTGATGGTGGAGAACTAGACAGATTGCAGGGTGATGGATCGGACTACGTTTTTTGACCATACATGGATCCATATAAAATAGGAAGCGAACTTGTAAGAACCCATCAGAGCATGGATGTGTTGTTGGAGAGGAATCTGAAGAAAAGGTGAGGAAGTTACCTAAGACCATAAGAAATGCGAAGCCACAGCTGGAAGTAATAACATCAGCTATGAATGATACATTTTGAGAAACATTCAGTAGACGATCACTGTGTGGTGGCATCGACCAAGTAAAAACAGAAAGACTGTTCAGCTCCTAAAGCAAACAGTGAACTCTTTTTCACAGTCTACAGCTCTCGGACGAGGCATCGCTGGGCCAAAAGTAGAGAAAAAGCGTTCACGGTCTGCCTAAGGAGCTGACTATTCTTTCTGTTATTGCTTGGTCGATGGCGGTGGCTTGAGAACTGGAGAACCCGAAGAAAAGGGTGATAAGAGTATTCAAATACTCTGTAAGGAATAATGAACCATAAATATGAGAAGACTATAAGACGAACGATCTAAAGATCTCTTCGCCGATATAAAAAGGGAATTGTGAAGGAATTTCGGCTCGAACATGAAGACTATTTTAGAAGTCAGTAGTATTCAGTAGTCTCCGAAGTTGAACTTATTCGACTTGTTAGCAGAATCATTTCAGGAGACGAAGAGAATTCTAATGGACCAACACTTTACACTTTTACAGGATGCTTTGTCTCGGAGGGATCATTAACCGTACATAATCGCATGGCCACGAAATTAGACCTGGAAGGTCTGCCGAAGGGATAATGTCTTTAGTTGGAGTGTAGTTTGCGCCTTCAAAACAACAGAAAGAGTGCTGACAAGGATCAAAAGAAGTAGGGCGTTTTCTTCAATAATCCAAGTTGGGACCATTGAAAAACGAAAAGTATATGTGTATGTAAAATTCTGGGTAAATTCTGGGTATAAGGAAATTTTCGTACAAAAAATTATAAGTGGCTACTTTACCATTGAAAAATATTCCTTTTCAATTGCACACAATTACTAATGACATTCGTACTTTAGCATAACTTCATAACAAAGAACGTTACCTATTTCCTGTTTTTATCGCTTTCTGTCAAGTAGCAGTACTGTAAAATTTAAAAGAATATCAACAGGAAACACTTTTCAACTTTATACATTTCTTGGAGAGCCAATGAAAACCGGAGCTCATTAAGAGAGTTTTATAGCACGGCGCATCGATTTTGCAATAAAGGCACCATTATTGCAGAAATTTGTGTTATGTGACATCATTAAATGCTCTCGCCGAATTGCCCCAGATTTTCTCATAATTTTTTGTTATTGCATTTCATGATGATAAATGGTATTACAAGTACGTTTAAGATTTTATAGTTTTCTCTTGTGGGCTGGTAATGAGCCAGAACCGTAAAATATACCAGAAAGTAATTGTAGGAAATTAGTGGAAGGCAATATAATTTTTCATATAATCCGTAGAAAATTTTAAAGCTTTAGTTTCACACAAAATTCTAGTTAGTTTCTGACCTCAGAACGTGATCTTTAGTTTTTTTTATGGAACCATTAAAGTTACCACGATATTTTTTATACTAGTTGTTAAATCCTTATAATGTTATGTGCAATTTTTAAGGGCAATTCTTAGCTATTATGAAGAATATAGTCCTTTAATGTTTACGTCAGGTTAGGTTAGATAATGGAAACACATATAAAATGGATACTAGGGCAAACATTTTAATTATGTGCGGATATCTTTTATCTGTTGGAAGTTAGAACTACGCAACTTGATACAGCGATTTTCATCTTGAGCGAAATATGTGGAGCAGGTTTTTCAAGATTATATAGTAATAGGCTTAATACGATTATATAGTAATACGCTTCAGTAACGTAGGTACAGATAAGCTGCCAGTAGGGCCTCTCATGCCCTTTTTCAGTGTTTCACTGAAACATCGGGACAAGATAAATATGGTAAGTCGGCTAAGTAGAGAAATTTATCTGCTCTGGTAGTCGGCCCCATGGAGTCTGCAACCAAGCATCGAATCGACACCAGTTAAGCTGTAGCGACTTGACATACAAAATACGACCAACCGATAGGTATTAACGGGTCAGCTGAACCCATGAAGGTCGGCAAGTGGAGGATCTCTGGATACTTTGATCCAGAAAGGTGGGATTAGGGTACTGCTAGTGAGGGTACGGACGCTTCACAATTTGAAAACAGTAGAGAGAATTGGGATCAGAAAATGTGCGATGGTAAGACTTGGGTTGAAAGTAGTTCAGTTGCTGTAACTGTATGCGCCAGACCCCGGCGCTTAAGATAACTCTTCAACGACAAAAATCGAAGTTATGGAGGGACTTCTGCTCGAATAAGAAGTCTACCTATCACTAAATATACTGCTTTCAAAGTTGGACTTGTTCAAGATAGTTGGGGAAGAGTGCCAGAAACACTGGTAGAGTCAAATGGGTTTCTATTGGAGTCACCAGTTGGGTGAAGAGGGCCACATACGGATCCGCGCCCTTTAAATTTCCGAGTATTTATCACTTGTCTTGCAATAGGGCATATACCAGAAAATTAAAGGGAAACGATGGTGATCTTTCTACCAAAGCCAGAGAAAATGGATTACACTTTGGTGAAATTCTTTAGACTGGCCAGTCTGGCATATGTTCTGTTAAAAATAATGGAATGCGGCATGCTAAAGAGGTTAGCCTGATGGTGGTGAGATGTATAGACAATGTTTTGAGAGATAGAGAAATCAGGATTCAAACGTGGGTGTTAGTGTAAAGGTCACAAGAAGATGTCTACAAGAAAGGCAGTTATTTCCTTATCACCTTGTCTCTATCGCAGTTGGCTCCTTACTCTAAAATTTTGAAGAGACGATCATTCGAGTTATGGCTGTGAGGATGAAGTGGTGTTCTCCATGATAGGTAAGTTCATTTCATCTACTGCTGATATCATGAGGAATGGCTTCCAAATAGCGGAAGGGTAATGTGAGGACCAAGGTATCACTATTGGCGCGGACAAGGCAGAGACGGAAATCTTTACTAGGAACACAAAGATCTGGAATTTGAATCACTTAGCTCTTTCGATTTGAGATCAACACTTCTTGGGAGGCCAGAGTATATACACGCCTGGATTCGAAGCCGACCACCAAATATCACACTGACGAAAAGATCGAAAAGGAGGAGACTGTGTTGAACCAATCTAGTGCACACAAGATACCGGTCAGCACACTGGATATGTGCAATGGTAGTTAGAAATTTGCCGCGGAGTCTGGTAGCATAAGGCATACCAAGTAACTATTAGGCGACAACTGGATAGGATATGAAATATGGTTTGGGATGGTTTGATTATGGGGCTTTTCCCACTAAAACTACAGCTGCTCTGGAGACAATCCTAGAGATCCTACTGGATCTTTTTATGAAAAAGGTGGACAGTGAAATAGTACATAACAGGAAACGATACCCACGGCAGAGTCAAGAGGTTTAGCATAACTGAGATTTCTTACCAGTGACGGATCACTTCCAAAAAATGGACAAGGGAATATTTTTATATACGCGGACAACATTCGGGTGAAACTTAGACCCTGAGTCTCGAACGCATAGTTTGAACTTAACCTTAGCGGCAGAGTCAATAAGTAGTTAATTTTAAAAAACGAACCAGCAATTCTTTTGGGAGAAAACAATGTTGTAGAAGATTTTCGGGAGAATTGCTAGAAGCGAGTGTGTAGAAGTTTGAAAAGGTCTAATCTTGTGAGCGAACGCCGACAGCCATTTAGGGCTGAAGTAATCTTTGCGGAATTTACAAAGTGAAATCACAAAGTAAAGTATGCATCCAAACAAAAAAGGATTGTTTACTTCTTAGGGAATCCAAAACCAAAAACGACACTTAAGCAAAAAAGGAGGCGGCTATAGAATTCTAAGATCCACAATCATATTCTGTTATTTAACAAGGCATTCTGAAACCCCTGATCGAAAAATGGGACATAAAATAACACAGAAGTCGATGGGAAAATATGAGGACCTCCTAATAGGAATTAGGCTGTCTACTGAATCGAAAAAAAGAAAAGTGCTAAACATGTAGCGAGAAACTCTCAGATAGTTAGTTGCTCTGACCACTGGTCATGTGAACTGCCATGTGAACTTTGGATATCACCTCAAAAGGGTAGGATTCTAGAAGGTGTAACGTGCAGACTGCGGCCGGAAGGTACTAAGACGGCAGAAGACATTGCATGCGACGGACCGACCTTAGCAAACGGGTAGATGGCTGTTACAGGCTGCTCCATAAATAAATGGCCGAAATAACAAGAAAAGTTGAGGTTAGGGAATTGCTCAAGAGTATTCCGATGCAAACCAACTAAGACGAATCTTGGCAAAGGAAAGAAAAACGTTCCAAGGACTGCGGTTTACTTTGATATCTCTCGACTGATAATTATGGATCAAGATGCTGGAAATACTAAAACGCACAATTCAGGATATATATAACAAAGAGATAAGAAAGTATCTGAAAGAAAATCTTGAAGAAACGTTATCGAGAGTATTGGAAGCCATGGCATTATAGATAGACTCCAAACGGACCTTGTTAGAAATAATCCTTTTGATTCTACTATAAGTCAACCCAAACAGACTTTGCCCTAAATAAGTAAATGTAGCCAATATGCCTACTTACCTTCTACAGCAAGTAATACACTGAAAATAAAATCGTTCGTAATATCAATGAATGGCAATCATTGACTTGGATTTCATTGTATTTATGAACAATTTATTCTTACAATTAAATTTTCATTGCCTAATTTTTAATACTTTATGAACTATTCATAGATACTATGAATATGAATATGTGATGTGTTTAAGTGAGTAACAACAGTTGAGTTGCCGGTCTGCTTCATTACCTTTTATTTTGTTGTTTTACCTACCGGATCGTCGATTTTGTTTAATAAATAATCATCTTAAGTGTCAGTGCACAACATCTATTGAAGATTTGCCTATTCGTGCGGTATTTATGCGAAAAACATTAATAATTCTTTTGAGTGTTTCGGCTTTGTTAGCGGTTTTTTTTAAACATACATACTTATACGTTATTGTATTGCGCAATGTCAGAAACACGAACAAGTGAGAGAGGCAAAGGCAAATCAGAAATGCATTCTCCGGCTGTTGGTGGTAGTAATTCTGAAACGTCTGCACTGCTAGCAAAAATTGAGGGAAAATTTGCGGCTGTTGTGAAGGACGTCGAGAAGAAAATGAGTGCTTTCTCCTCATCAATCGAGACTAAAGTTAATAATTCACTCGAACATTTCAAATCACTACTTAGCAGTTTAAAAAGTGATTCTTCATACTATTTCCGAGAAAATTTCTAAAATCGAATCTGACATCACGAAACTGCATTCCAAACAAGATGCTCTTGATAAACGGTTGGATTACCTTGAACAACAAAGCAAACAATGCGATGTTATTATTACTGGGGTTCCCTACACCAAAGACGAAAATTTAAATCAGATGTTCACCAACTTATGCGTTTCAGTTGGACTTGACACTGGGCCTGAACCTCGAGTTATATTTCGAGGCAACAAATTAAAAACATCATCTGCGATTATTGCTAAAATGCATAATTCTACAGATAAACGAACTCTTTTATTAGCTGTAAGCAAGACAATTGCAGCTCGTAGATCCAGCGCAATAAAAACCCTTACCCTCTGCGACATAGGGCTAGGTAGTGGTGCCGTCCCGGGTCATGCTATTTTTGTTAATGAAAGCTTGACTAAGAAAAGATATGCAATCAAAAGAAAGGCCCTTCTGATGGTAAAACAAAAATTTCTGCATGCTGTATACACACGCTCTGGATCTGTTTGGGTTCGGAAGTCATTGGGCGATCCTGCTAAGGTCATTAATTCTCTGGAAGAACTGGAAGGGCTGGCTGGCATGAATTAGATGATAGTTATTAATGCGTTTATATTTAGAGTTAAACCTCATTGTGATGAATTGCTATTTTGTATTAAGTGTAGTTTGTGTAGGATCTTTCAATTTCATTTATGAATTCTCATTTAATTATATTTGCTGCCTTGATAGCTTTACACTTATTTTGTTGCTACTTATTCCAGATATTTTGAGCTTTTCTATAGGAGGTTGTGTGTTGTACCGACATTATGGTCGAAATGGCTGACACTTATAGCATGGCGGGAACAGGGTATACCCGTACTGTAATTTGCAAACAGCGCAGTGGCTTAAATATTGTGCACATTAATGCTAGAAGTTTGTACCCCAAGATTGATGAGATTCGTGACATCTTTAGTGGATCATTGGTAGACGTGATCTGCATTTCTGAGACTTGGCTCAAGCCTGATGTTAATGATTTTGCTGTCGAAATACCTGGTTACAGGGTGTGGCGAAACGATCGTCTTGAACGTCGTGGTGGAGGGGTGGCTATTTTCGTCAGATCTTCCATCAAAAGCAAGCTATTGATAACCTCTAAACATGACTTAAGTGACGTGGAATATATATTTGTTGAACTTTATATTAATAATATAGTTTGTTTAGTTGGTTCCATTTATAGACCTCCTAATTGCAGTTGTTTGGATCAACTTAATAGTGAACTATTTAACCTTTCTGCTCAATATCAACATATTGTAATCGGAGGTGATTTTAACCTGAATTTTCTCGCGCCCACTAGAGGTAGTAATTCTTTCCAGGAAATCCTTGATGCTCTCGACCTATGTAGAGTAAATATGCTGCCAACTTATTATTCATGCGCCTCGCCATCACTTCTTGATATGTTCATTACTGCTGATCGTTCGAAAGTTTTATTTGATCATCAGATTTCGCTTCCAGGTATATCAGATCATGATATGCTACTATTAACTTACGACCTTCAGTTAAATGAACGCTACGAGGCCACATCCTATTCCTACTATGATTATGCGGGTGTGAATCTGGATGCATTACGTAATGAGGCGGAATATTTAGAGTGGGACTCCGTGTATTTCATGCATGATGTTAATGACCAAGTAAATTTTCTTCAAAGTGCTATCCAGTACTTGCATGATAAATATGTCCCTTTGGTTACTAAAACAATTGTTAACCCTCAGTGTCCATGGTTCTCTCCTGCTATAAGAAGTATGATGGACTGTCGCGATAACGCCTATGATAAATGGAAACGCTTTAGGCTTCAGGTATTCTATGAAGATTACAAGCATCTGCGAAATCGAGTTACATCTGCCATCCGTGGCGCTAAGAAACGCTATTATTCATCTGTTCTTAACACCAAGCTTCCCACTAAAGTAATCTGGAAAAACTTGCGGAAGTGTGGAATTGGTGTTGTTGGAAAAACTAATTGTACGGCCGATCCTAACACCCTAAATAATGAATTTATTCGAGCCTCGTCAACAGATAGGGATATTGAATTTAATTCGAATAATTGCGAAAGTGAGAATGATACTTCTAGTGCTTCAACATTCAGCTTCCTTAGGGTATCAACAGAGGAGATTAGTGTTGTACTAAACACCATTAAGTCCGGTGCTACTGGAGTGGATAATCTGAATCCCAGATTTATTAAATATATTATTCCTTACATTACTCCAGCATTGACGCATATCTGCAATACTTGCTTTACTTCTTCACAATATCCTAATGCCTGGAAGAAATCAAAAATTATACCATTGCCTAAAAATAACAGCCCTCACTGCAATGAATACCGTCCAATCAGTATTTTGCCATTTCTTTCCAAAGCTATTGAAAGAATTATGCATTTACAAATTTCTCATTTCTTACACCGTAATTGTCTTCTACACCATCATCAATCGGGCTTTAGATCTGGACACAGCTGCACTACAGCACTTTTAAAAATTAGTAATGATATTTCTTCTGCAATTGATAAGAATGAATTAACAGCTTTAGTTCTTCTAGACTTCTCTAAAGCCTTTGACAATGTTAATCATCGGCTTCTTTGTGGGAAACTTAAAAGGCTATTTAACTTTTCTCCTCAGGCGGTTAGATTAATGTATAATTATTTAAGTGGCAGGTCACAAGCGGTATTTTCTAGTGGATCCTTATCATCTTTCCTCCCAGTGACTTCAGGAGTACCACAAGGATCCATTCTCGGTCCTCTTCTTTTCTCTATGTACATTAATGACATTTTCTCTTGCATAACTCACTCCAATCTTCACCTATATGCAGATGATGCACAATTGTATATATCTAGGCCAATTGGCCTCATTGAAGATGCCATTAGTCGCGTCAATGTTGACTTGGAAGCCATTCACTTGTGGTCTATTGACAATAAGTTGAAACTAAATCCGTTGAAATCCAAGTGTTTGATTATTTATCGGACTAAGGTAGATGTGGATGAATTCCCATATGTCACCCTAAATAATACTATTATTCCTTATGTGAACTCTGCAAAAAGCCTTGGGGTCGTATTCAATAGCACATTTACATGGGATGATCACATCAGATCTGCAATTAGCAAAGTTTATAGTGGCTTACGTTCTCTTTG